>SJOL01008870.1:83129-135340 GCA_004794785.1 Opisthorchis felineus | reverse complement strand
ATAAAGCGCAAAACTAGTAGACCACGTGGTATCAAACATAAACTGATTCACTTTCAGGATTCAAATACTGAAAACATGTGATAGGTATTCTACTCGTATTTCTACGAAATCCATCAGTTTTTACTTCAGACAGGGTGAACTTAAGACATCTGCAATAGGTAGATAAGTGTGTGCTTCAGTCATTCATTTATGATGAGATGAAGTCCAGGACAATTAGGAGTCGATGGGGTTGGACAAGCCAAATTTGTCTGCAACGAAACGTATGATGAATTTAACTCATCAGTCATCCTGATAATAATTTTCGTAAAGGTGAATGAAATACAAAACCAGAGATGAGCCACATTTTCCTGGATTCCTGCTACAGTAGTTTCATAGTGTAACGGGAATCTTTTGTTTCTAAACACCTTACCGACAACAGTAATCCATCAAAAAGGCTTGAAAAGGACAAATAATTTTTTTGACAAATGTTTATGTTGCTTGCAGCTCAGATTGGAGATTTGGGGTAAACTCGTCATTTCCATTATTCTCCCAAACCCATTTTGTGAATAACGACAACTGTGAAAGGATCCACAGACAACACATTTTTCAGTGTATCGAAGAAAATTCCTGCCTTTCGTCTTTTTGCACAGACGTAGACACCAAAGACTTAAGATATTTAAGTGGTGTGCATGTGGACATCAACTGCTGTTGAGCTGGATGCATGTATTGTGCTTATCCGCATGTATGTAAAACTAACGATTCCCAAACGATGAATCTGTAGAGCGTGGATTGTGATATTGTCCATAAGAAGCCATGTGAATTAAACGTCACATCCAGTTTATTTACGCGCATTGGATTCGGACGTTTCTTGTAGACATGGTTTGTAGTGATTAACAGGTGAAGCAAACGTTCGAATAAACCTGGAGACGTCACAAGAATAATGTGCTGGCAGATGATAACCGTTTTTTGTGTGGTTCTCGAGTAACAACACTAGATATACATACATATACACATATATGGTATTGTAACTTGCCTGCAGATCACACAGAAAAAACAGTACTTGTTTGCTATTCGTAATGTACTACTCATAAGTTTGCTGAAAATTCTTCGACAGCCCACGACCGGTTTCGCCCTTCTTGGGGCTCATCAGGTAGGCGCAGTCCCCGAGTTTTGCTATCCCCTTATTTAGATGAATCGAAGGCAAACCGATACTCAGTCACAACCGGCTGCTTCGTATCAAAAATTCAAGCAGTCGTTCGTTTATACTCAGTTTGTCTCGGCTCGAAACGGTTTATATTGCAGTGTGTAGCCATATGCATTCGAAATATACAGGTGACCAAATAAGTGCTAGATAATATCAGCGCAATCAGTAAAGTGGCTCGAAAAACAGCAACAAACGATTCCTCATATAGTCAGTTGCAGTGTCCAGGTTTGTCTGTGAACTTCTTTACTTGGGGGTTTGGACACTTATACTTAGGGAAATCTGGGAAGCCGCTGCCACCTACCTGATTAGTTCAGACGCCGATTGCTGTCCTCATGAAAAATGCAAACTCCTGGCGTTTTCTCCTAAACTTCATCTTTTGGTTAGGTTTTCTATTGCTCGTTCAGCTGTAGCACCCTTTCGTGCCTAGCTACCATGCCAACGGAAGGAAGCATGAGGGCTGGGATACTGCCAGGTTGCCAAAGCCTAGATAGGAACAGTCGAGATGTTGATGTTGGGTTCTGACCACGGACCTTCCGGTCCATAAGCCGGTACCTTAACCACTGAGCTATGTCAAGCTCGTTAGCATTTCTAAACCTTGGTAAAAACAAGCATGCATGTAAGCATGTGCACTCCATTACAAAGATATAGGAAGAAATGTGACATCTTGCATCTCATCTCTGTCTACACAAATTTGAACTAATTATCGACCCACCTTGCAGTCCCCGAATGAAAGTACTCCATGAATGACATCTTTGAGAGTTGCCAAGATATGCCCCGGGTAGGAACGTCCCCCTCAAGTGGAGCAGTCGACAAGAACCCAGTCTCTTATCTTTTAGTTAGTATAGGGAGGGTGAGTTCGTAAAAATAGGTTCGGCTGCTCGTGGCAGAACTGTTTAGTGTTCAGACTACTGGCTGGTAGTTTGCGAGTTAGGGACTCTCTGGAGTTTCGTGAGATGCGCACTGTTGATGATTCCCAATAAGGGTGATGCAGCTGTACAATAGGTCTCTGCTTTTCAGCGTAGGTTGGTTTCACTTACGGAACACAATATCCATCAAATACATTTGCCACTCATTTCAATCACGTGGTTTGATTTTGGTCGTGTCAGCAAGATGCGCCTAAAGTACTTTCGTCGTTTTTGGATGCTGACTCCGAAGTGTAGCGTGTTCTCCAAACGCCTGCTATGTTTGCACTTTGTAGCTATGCCCAGCAACAGTAACTCACTTTGGTGCGCTTATCTATCCGTGATTACATCACGTTATCCGGAAACCAATGCAGAATCCATATCAGTCACTCTAGCTACGAAGCAAAAATGGAGGTTAGTTGGCTCAATTTTTTCGGAATTTGAACATACTGGACGCCAGTCTGATTCCAAACAATTTGGACTCCGTTGTAGTTGTGCTCTGGAGATCCACTGTGGTTGGGATTTAACTGAACTCTCTGATAAACACCGCCGATTTTATATCTGTTTGTCTCCACAGACATAGCAGACTAGTTACAATACTGCTGCCAGTAGAATCCACGGTAGTAGATAAACTTGACGAAATCAGCTAGGCCGGACCAAGCTGCTCGAGCTGTCGGGCATGGTAACGGACTCATCCGATGGGTTAATTTGGGATGTTTCCACCAGAACCCCTAAAATGTTTTTATCTCAGAGACCTTATTCATCAGAATTCACGATCCAAACCTGTAGTCGCGTAGAGTTTAAAAGTAAAATACTCAGTCTTCGTGGACTTATTCAGGTGGTTCCAGTAAATCGACGACTGTATGTTACGCTCGGTTGATAAATGTTTTTTTAGCAAAAGGAGCATCTTTTACGTCTGCCGACAAGTGCGCAACTAAATAAAAATTCTCGTGATTTGGAATTTTGATCTGTGATAATAAAATGGATAAACGTGATCCGGGGAATTATCAGTGAAGGCGCTAAATATAGTTGTGAGGTGGAAAGGCTGTAACGAAATCAGTTGAACTCATATGTCATCCCAGGGAATGCTATCAAGTATGTAGCCGTTTCTCTAATGCAGCTTCGTTACTTTGAAGCGGCCGGAAGTTTTTCAGGGGCAGTTAGGAAACTGTGAGGTTTCGGATCAAATTTAATACAGCGTTCCCTCTTTGGAAGAATCTTCTATCCAATACATCCCTCGTAATAAGAAAAAGGTTTCATCTAGTCTTAATTTTTTCCCACTGTAAATAACATTTTCCCGTAATGAGAAATCTATACCTAAAAATTATTGGGGGATAGATTTTGTACGCCAGTTCACTAAAATTTACTCCCCTACTAATGAGACGCTAAACTTCGTGAGTGGAAAACTTTCTGCCTCTGCGGAGTCACACACACAGACACAAAACAACCATCCTATCTGACCTTGACCTCAATTTGCACGAAGGACGAAAACGGGTTGCTGTTGGTATCTGTAGGAAGTTGTAAACTGCTATGTCTGGCTAGTTGGGCTCCGGCTGATGTGCTTTTTATGTTTTTGTGTTTACGCAGGCTCTATGTATCCATTATCGTCGAATAACCAGTCGTTGGGCGTTCATGGCGCGCAACACAACTGACGACCACACCATATATATATAAGTCCCTTTCCAACTACGTTGGGGTGGATGAAGGTGTTTTGTCACCGCTTCTATTCACTTTCTGCAGAAATTATCTAAAAGTTGACGAACCGCACACTTCAACAAAACGCGTTAACGTTATTGATGTTGGCAGTGGATGTTGTATACCAATGTGACAATGTGCTTATAAATTGCAAGCATCAATATACAGCTATAAACTCTAGAAAGAGGACAAAAATCAAAACTGTTGTGAGTGATTGTTGTCCGGCGATCACCAAGATGGGAAGCCGAGTGTTCCTTCTCCTAAGGATAACTGGACGTTTACCCACTTACATTTTAGTCCACCTGGTGACAAGTTGTAAGATTTAGTAGGGCTTTCTTCTGTGGGTGGCCTAATTTTCGGTTTGTTGTTATTGTCTCACACGAAGCAAGTTCTGTGGACAGTTGTATATAGCAACTACTACCATTTGTGTCTCGGCTCTAAAGTCCGTCACAATATTTCCATATATACATCCCAAATTTGCTTTTGATCTCAAAATCGTATGAGATTTAGAGATACATAATTATACTGGCGGTTTAATTGTGCACAACAATGGGTTGAAATGAGGTCCAAGGTTGAAGGTGGAATCTTCATAAACAGCCCTCTGTACGGTTCTGAATGACAATCAAGTGGGAGGTTGTAAGATAGTCAAGATATAGAAAGATTAATTCAACTGGTCTGCGGTACCTTCAGCTGCATAATGTATGAACGTACCTAAAAGAAAGGAAGTCTGCACCCAACGCTTACAGACGTCGAGTTTGTTATAAAATCCGGGCGAATAATTCATGTACAAAAATGTGGCTATTTCATCCGCTGCATAAGAGCATGTCTCATTACACATGGACACTTTATTAGTCCCTTTTTTCCTTAAACCAAGTAAGCAGCTGCTAATTTTAATTTGAGATTGCTTTTCATATTTAAGTGACTCAAACGTGAATGCATTTACGAAACACCAAACTGCGTACGGATGATGTCTCCCCATAATGGTGCCGAAACTTTGGCAGGTCAATTACCAGGCTGGGTGAACAGATCAACAACCACCAGATCAATAACCGATGAACTTTTCTATGAGGTGCAAGGTTTTCTGTACCTTTTATTTGTAGGCGAACGCGCTCCTCTTTAAAAAAAGTGACTTTTTATTTCACGTCATTTCTGCTGCAATCAGTTGTCCTTAAGGTGTGAATTACTGAATCTGTTAAATGAATTCTGAGTCAAGAACATTGCCTATCCCAGCTTCACTGTCTGTGCTCCAAAATGTCAAAACGATGAATTTTCCTTTGTCGTTGAAACATTCGACATTTCCGAAACATACAAACTAAATTTCGACAAACTTGTTAACTTTTTGGATTTACATGACAATTAAAGCATGTGTTTAATACAGTCGATACACAACCTGTTGAATAAATATACAACAAATGGTCAGCTGCGATCGAATACCAAACTCTGCATTAACGGCTTATTATGAACCGGAACTATTTGACTAGTTTAATTGAGTCAGTTTAGCCGAAGTGCCGTGCAACCAATCGATGGTTTCCCACCTGGTTCTAATATTCTGTGGCATGTGCCAATTACTACGTAATTTTACACATCGGGGCTACAACCAGCCCCTATTACGTCCATAGGAGTGGGACGTGGTGAACGCTGAAGTTATGAGTTACCAAGTAGAACCCTAGTACAGCCTTATAGGGTTCACAGGCTACCACCCTAATTCTTTGCCATGAGTGGGATATATCTGCTCCCTGCGAATACTTCGCTTATTTTTTACGCACACAGTGGTCATGGATAAGACGCCCCTATATTGTAATAAACAGCCTGGCAGATGCTCGAAACACATCTCTTGCGGAGATATTGTTTGATAGCATGTACAATGAAAGATCAGAAAAGTGCTAAGTTTTTGAACCGAAGAAACAAAAGTGTATTGTATGATAAAACGAAATACGTCACTCGAAACTATTGTCCCATCTCCTCTCTATTGTAGTATTTCTCCGATTTTGACGATATACTGCCCAAAATAACCCTTCCCTGTCGAGTAATCCGTGCTAGTTTGAAACCTAATATCCATACAAGTAGCGTACCTACACCACGGACCATCCGTATATGCACAGTTCGGATGGACAGATGATCAGGCGTCGCATCTATATATCTAATCGAGCGATAACTGTAAAATGGCAGTTTACAAAATAGTGACGCCAGCTACACGTGATTCCCCTATAAATGTTAAGTGACCAGAAATTTTGTTTGGTTGTCGTTTGTAAGATGGGTCATCAGGTTGGTGCAAATCTAGCACACACTTTCACTTAGTAGCATTCGATGCACAGTTCCTTTCAAATGGGAAACAGCATAATAGGAAAAGAACGGGTCCGAAAGAGTGGAAATAGAAGTGGAAGGTATCGCCTTAGGGGGAGTTCTCCCACGAAGGCAAGGCCCTTCGCTAGCAGTGAGATTTTCACACTGGCACAGAATGTCAAATCCCCCAGAATTCTCCCAGTTCCCTTCCAAACAACCCGCAATAAGTTGCTTAAATGCATCATCCTAGAGGCTTTCGTCAATCAAACTATCTCCACGATCTGCCTCACCGAAATTCAATTGCACTATATATATATATATATATATATATGTTTTTGGACTGGAAATATATGGCTGTGGTTGAAAAAAGGGCTGGTAATACTAGTCCATTGCGGGCTGTTTACAAACTGTTCGGTTGTCTACCTCGACGCCCGAATGTAAGCCATAGAGTACACTCGACAGAATTGCTTGTGTATCTCGTTCACGAACCGTAAAGACAAGGCACACCTTATCAACTCGTGCCTGAACGTGCAGATTGCTTCTCAGTCGCCGTCCACTGAAAGGAAGGTTAGTTTGAAATTCACATGCCTGCCGCAACATTTAAATGGTTTGAACGCGCCACTAGGATTCGGACTTCAGATAAAGTAGAAATTGGTTGATTCCTAGCTGGTGCGTGACGTTGTGAGGGAATGATGCTTATACGTACGACTAAGTTTTGAGACAACAGATGCAAAATTCAGTGTTTCATACCAACGTTTTCAAAGTTAGAGATGGTGCGCGCGTGATGCAGCCGTAAATCGAACCACTCGGGTTCACAATGTTCAAAGCTACAAGTCATGGATAATGATGTGTCCGCATGCACTGTTGTCGCCTAAAAAGTTACAGTCGAGTGGCCTGGCATGTCCCGAAGCTGGTTAAAAATCAGTTGGTCCCGGAGAGGCTGTCACACAATGCCTTTGTCTGTGTGCCGAAGCTAACAGAATGTACCCATGACCTGAATCAAGGTTAACCCAATTTTGTCCGATGGACTGGCTGGCGGATGTTCTGAACCCATATTGCACACACTGGTGCTGTCATCTCAGACCTGTAGCGGAATGTTCATACGCGACTGAAGCAGTGATTCGAGAGAATCAGTATTAAGATTCTGAAATATAACGTGGTAATTGGGATCACTCTCATTGGTTTTTCCGAGCTAGTTAAACCATTGCTTTCTGAGAGTGAATTTTGTCGCCAAAGTTGCTTTGGAGTCACCAGGTCAAAAAATGAATTCTAAGTCACCCTGACAAAAATGTGTTTCTGGTGACCTGAAAAGAGTAAGTTTTCGAGAACTGTGACCCTAAATTTGTGGTCATACTGTAGGAACCTTTTAAAATAAATTTAATTAATCGTTCAGCTGTAGCACCCTTTCGGTGCCTAGCTGCCATGCCACCCGAAGGATGCACGAGGGCTGGGATACTGCCAGGTTGCCCAAGCCTAGACAGGGGAAGTCGAAAGGCGGAGGTTGGGTTCGAACCACGGACCGGTCAGTAGATTAGCGCTCTAACCACTTGAGCCATCTCGCCCCTAGGAACCTTTAATGGACAACAAAAAGGTATGGCCCAGGCGCTAATTCATCTTGAGTGATATTCCATGTGTTCTCTGTAGTATGCGGATTCAAAACATGGTCCTTCGTGGTCAGAGATGAGTTCTGTTGGCCCACCATATTCAAGTCTAGGCTGCACAAACCAACTTTCAAGCTCAACAATGAGAGCATAAGACACACTAAATCATTCGTCTGAAGATTATACAATTCCGATGAAACCATCCGAGGTTAACTGAATTTTAATTATAACTTTGAAAGGAGAATCACGTCTTTTGGAATAGAAAGCGTAGCGTTAATTATTCGGCGGAATGTTCGTCGGATAATTACTTGTGTCCGGCCTTCTATCAACGCTAAACACAATGTAACTGAGTGCTGGAAAGTGTCAGTTAAGCCGAACAGCTATGTGATTAATTCCTTAAGTCCGTTCAGCTGAAATTCACAAAACAGTCGAAAACCACCTTCTTCACCAACAGCCTGTATGGCTGGTTCCCACGTTTTTTGTTTGTTTGCATTGTATAGTGAAGCATGTATGTCTGAAGAGAGTAAATCATAAGAATCATATTAGGTCATAGGAATTGCAGTTCCGGTGTGTAAACTTAGGATGATTGAGGTCTGAACGGGATTCACATGCAGATTGGAGGCAAAACTCACTTTAAATGAAAAATACCTGCAAAGCTTAGGGAAGTGCAGATCTAGGGCTGACGGAAGACCGCTTAGTATCACATCCAACCATCCGTTTTCATTCAGGAACCGTATGTCGAAGACTTGACAATGATACACCGTTAGGTTGACTATTATCAACCAAATGATGACGCTTTACCGTTGTATCCTTTCGTCTGGAAGTCAGCTACAGTTACCAGTGACTAAGCCTTATATGATTAACAGTACAAGTATTTCAGACGCTCACTCATGGCTGTTTGGTCATTGAGCTGGGTGATATTTGCTTGTGTATGTTATTAAAAGCTAGTTCTTCACTGGAAAGTTTTGCTGTACCTCACCCTTCACTACTTACAAATTGTCAGTAGCTTATTCAAAATATGGAGGCATATCAACGTGCCAGCATTGACTGAGGAATACCTTGATCCCTAAAAAATGCACACAGACCTGTCAACACTGTTGACCACATCAAAGTGGGATTCACGTTCCCACGGGGCTTTGAACAGCTATCCGGCCTTTAATATCCACGAACCATTTCATTGAATGTCATTTGAGACGTTGTCCAGCCAGATAGGTTATAATTCTAGATGATGATGTTTGAAGCACAACAAAGTATGTCAGCAATATGATCCCAGCTGTCTCCCAAAAGCAGATACTGTGTGATGTTACTTGTTTCCGCCTAACCCGACCTCTCCATTTTAAGTATCATTGTGGCAACAGATATATTATTGGTCGGCCTGTATCCATGTTTATTACCGAGCGTGGAAATCGTGTTAACTGATCCACGGTGCAATAGTACGAGTTGAGCTCTTGACTAGTCCCATTGCTGCATCAATCCGGCAAAGCTGGAATGTTCAAAGTGAACATCTGACGTCTTGAACTTTGTCCTTCCAAGGTCCTGTATTCTCACTTTATCTTTTGTGTGCACCCGTTCACGTGAACACGCGTAGTCATGACTCACTATGAAATACATATAGCGAGTGCACCGAAAGGCTTATTGGCTCATTTCATCGGGGCTTTGGATGCTTCAGCACAAGAAGGAGTTATACAGCTGTCACTCTTGGTAATGCGGGTGGCTGCACTTTGCTTTATACCGCTGCGGTTGTGTATCCACCCGCGATATGACCTAAAATGGGAAAGTTCATATGAAGGAAGTGCACAGTGATCCAGGTTGAGGAGATAGATAGGAGCACATACAGTTTGTGTTTAAAACCATAAACTGCGTACAGTGACAGGTTTCTAAAAGGGCTTTACTCTCAGGACTCTTAACTCACTTTCATATGCATTCTATTGATGGCGTATGTGTAATATTTCAGTGAACACCGAAGTGTATGGCTTGACATATCGCTGATAGTGCATTAGCAGAGAGGTTTTCTGGCCTCACCTGAGTATGTACGTCTGTTAAAACTTTTACTTTTGCTGCAGCTACCAAGGTTTTGAGGGGCATCCCAGCCCAAAATTGATGTTTATTTCTTTCTTTGGCATCTATAACTCTAAAAGGCTTAAGCGTTCATAGTTGATCTAGACTTTTTGACTTGAGGCAAACTAGTAACATGGAAAATACCGGAATAGCAAACGGATATGATCTGTCCAAAGTTGCGAAACCCGCGTTTTAATGTGTCCTCGGTTTCATGAAAATAAAATGAAAAGCTCAAGCAGATGGCTTTCACGGGGTTCAGCTGTTTAAGAGGTTTTTCATTATTGGTCGACCGGACACTTCGGTCTATATTCATGCTTACTAATTCACGTCTTATTCCGAGTCTTTCAAATACAGTCGGTTAAAGCAACCAGACTGGAAAATTTTTAAACGTCAGGCTACATCAGGTTCAGTTTTCCAGATAAACAGAGATCGTCTGAGGTCACATAGTTGCTCTATTGGCTAATACGTTCCTACAATATATTTCCTCCTGTTATCGACCGTCTAAGTTGATTGATATATCATTATTATTATTATCATTGACCTTTGAATTTTATACTTTATTTTTCAAATATGTGGCACTCCTGGGGAAGATAATCACAATAAAGTTAAACGGATAAGTGTGATCTTAGGCGTCGACGCAGTGTAACCTATTTCCTCAGTTAGATAAAAGACACTAGTAACCATGTACGCTATGCTAGTTTTGAAGTTTGTTGCATCATATGCACAATAGGAAACAGCGTGGCTCTCGTTTTTTCCTTTTCATTATGTGCTTCAGCAGTGATCAGCATTTCACATAAAAGCGAAACAACCGTAGGTGTACACAATACATATCTCCCGAATGAGGTCTCCAGCCTGTAAGCCAGAATTTCGAATACCGAGTGCTGTTGTTGTCCCAGAAAATTTTACTTTTCAGACGAAATGTTAGCGAAGCAGAGTGACGTAAAGAAACCTGATATCCATGGTTGATAGACTCAAAAGTAGCAAAGTATTTGGAAAACAACGTAGAATTTGAAACCTAGAGTCATTTTTATCTTATGAAAAAGATGAAACTAACTACTACACGTAGTTAGTGCGACCGAATAGTCCATGCGGGAGTGGGGGGTGTGTTGTCTAATTTAGGAGCAAAATCTTCTTCACCTTGTACTCTTGTTCAGTTGAAGAGGTATCATAAACAAGAGATTCAGCTGGGATAAATGCGTGTGAAGGTCAGTGTGCTTTGCTAGAATGGGAACCACTTGTAAATGTGAGGCACGTCGGCATTTCGTCTTCTTAGTTCTCGAACACTAACTATTGACCACCCAGCACGCCCTGAGACATGGTCTTGTGTTCGCCACCTTGGGCGGATTACTCCAATAAGTCACCTAACTAGAAGAATAAACCGCCTGGATAATATCGCTCTGATGACGACAGCTATTTTGTGACAAAGAACAGGTATAGAGTGACAAAGTGACATATTTATACAGTGACTAAACAAGTGTACTTGAAGGTTAGCCAGTAGATGCCATGTGTGAAAGGGAAAAATTAATTTGAAAATAAAACCGAGCGTTGATAAATGCAATATCAGGATAAAAAGAAACGCCACCATCAATAAAAAACTATGGAAAGAGGAGGTGAAATCATCAAGAGATTGAGTGAGATCAAAGTGTTAAAATTCACATTTAAGGACTATAAGCCAACATTCCAAAGTTTTTTCATAATTTCCACTTTCATCAGACAGTTTGTTCAATTGGGAACCTGTCTTACTTAGAAAACTCTTAGGGTCGCTTTTGTGTGAAGTGTGGTTGATCGGGTTTAACATTCGGTCTACCTGCGTTATTCCCGTGTCTGTTTGTTGTGGTTTGGCTAGTTGTGCTCTTCAGTAACAGACTGAGCTATAACGTAGTCAGCCCGTGTGGTGCCCGTGGGGTATTTTCAAGTAGGTTGATATGTGGAAACCCTGGTTCTCCAGGTTAGGGGACGGCGCCGTGTATAACAACCTTCTGTTTGTGATCCGGATTCTCAGGTAGAACTACTCTAACCACCACCACATTGCGGTTATGGTTTTCGTCAAAGGCCTGCCTGAAGACAATCATAATCTTTTCCATTTTCAAGTCAGAGTGCTCTGGAAAACTGCCAGTCCCGATGCCAGTATGCACTCCGGGAAACAAATAATTTGACACCACCTCGATAACAAGAGGCTATTTTGCTAATTTTGGCATTAATCTGACGTTACCCTGTTCTAACTACGTTGCTTCGTGACCTTAGAATCCCTAGGTAAATTCTACCTAAACGAACTACCTAACAAACCGCCCAGTACTATGCTTCTGAAATGATATTCTGGTCAGGTAAAAGCATTTTTGTTTCAAAGACATTCGTTGACGTTTAGGAACAGAAAACTACCTAGTGCCATTCAACACGTAGCTTGGTTTCCTAAAGAAGTAAAAGGATGTTACATTAAAAGCACTTCAGTTGGTTGTTTTGCTTCACTTTGTTGACACTTGAAACAAAATCTGCACTCAATCGGCTTAAGTTTTAAACGCAACTTTCATACTGAAGAGCCTATCAGCCCTTCTCTATCCTGATTGACTTGACCACACTTTTCACTGTTAAATATATTTACGGACATCCCTCTCAACATTTGGTTCCATCAAGACAAGATAGCTTATGATCTTCAGAGGCAAAAATTTTCCCCCCTCTCTGACAGATGTGAAATTTCCAACAATGGGTAGTGAAATGATTAAGGCTATCTTTACTCCTACATACATTACTGCTACCGGCACAAAACTGTTAAACATAATGATTTATTTCTTCTGAGTACTTCCGTTTTGACGCAGCAGCTTTAGATAAAAGGTGCTACGCTACAATCGCTGCAGCCAATGAATCGAATAAGTATGACTTTAGTATAGCTTTACCGAACTCAGTGACCGATCAGACGGATGTGTTTCAAATCAGTTTGATCAAATTTTTCACTTTTACCTTCACTAGATGCAGCTGGTTTTCGTTCTGGCAGAAGGAGCATTAGAAGACTGAACTAAGAAGATTCCTAAAGGATTCCTAGCTTGGTGTACAATGTGACTGGGGATACTCCCACCCAAAGGACTCACAGTTTTGTTTCTGGCCTCTAAAATTTCAGTATTCCTTCGATAGTCGGAAGGTTCTTCCAGTCAGTTGAGGTATAGGTATCCTCCAACAAACAGAACAGACAGGTTTTTGTAGACTCTCAGTGCATTTGAAGAGATCATATCTGGTCAAGCATATGCGATAAGAAGATCCTCATGATATATCTGACCCCATGCGAAAAAGGTGGCTAAAGCCCCTGTAGTCTTTTTTGTGTAATCGTCAGGATACGAACGCTATTTGATATTCTTGCTAAATACTACATCGTCTGGAAGAATTTTGAGGTAATCAATCGGTAGGCGATGTGCGATAAATCATTCCGTCTTGCAAAACCACTGAACTCTCAGCGCTGAATTGAAATGGCTATTACACATACTGTGCTTATACTGTGGGTATGAATGAGCTGTTTACATAACACTTTCTGATCAAAAGCCTTTTCTTAATCGTCACAAAAATCATTATATTTCCACTGACAGCTTACCGAGGACAGTTTGCTTTTTACAGCATTTCGGCAATCAGGCGGATCATTGCTTTAAAGATATGACTTTTTTATGTTAATTGAAGACAAACTGAGACCAGTTTTTAGGCTTACCTTCCAGAGGTCTATTCCTGAAATACGTTTTTCATATTATAACTTACCTCCAGATCTTCAAATGTAGCCAAATGTCCGAATGAACCAGTCGAGCTCTATCAAATGAACGTAACAAGTATGATTGATTTTTCTCATTTCTGTTTATGGGTCACTTTTGTCGTATTCCAATAGCCCTTGTAGTCACCAGTTACCAAACAAGATCTAGCAGACTGGCTACATACATTCATTTACTCCCAGATCTACTCTGGCAATAAATCAGTGTCTTCTGCTACCTCAAAAACTGATATCTTCCCGGCTCTTCTTATCTATGTGTGCAGCCTTCCATAGACCGCATAGAATTCCGCCAAATGGTGTTGCTTACTGTAGATTGCATTACGAAGAGTTACAGGAAATGAATATTAGAGGAAAGGGCATAAAATATGGATCAAACTGAAAGCAGCGTTACTCCTGGCCTACCTTGTTTCTCTAAAACATGTGAGAGCTGTGGGCTGGTGAACAACCATTAATGTCACTAGGCGCCAGAGCAACTCGACCATCAGGAGCTGTTTATCTGAGCACCCTTTACCGGTATTGTGCCTTAACGGAAACTAGTAGGAAAGGATCATAGTGATTCTGCAAACTTCGTTTGAATTAACTTTTTCGTGGTGTCTGTACTGATCACCACTTTCTCTGTGTATGAATGGGGAGAACCTAATAACATTTTGTTTGATATCCAGTACTCAGGTAAACTTCAGGGACTTTTGTAGTGCTGTGCAGTTCAATGGCCAGCCGATTTCACTTGCCATCGTGTGACAAAAGAATTGGTTTTCCCTGCACAGTATTTCCAGTCCAAGAATGGAGTGCAAAAAGTGCGCAGTAAAACAGGTTCGACAGATGATTCACCATTTATTTTATCGTCGTGTCTCATATGACAGACTTCAATGTTTTTATGGCCAAGCTGGATTATGACGCCGCTCCATTGGCAATTAAAGAAGCACGAATCTAGGGCTATCACGTCAAAGCTATCATACAGGATTCCACGACTTGCCAGCCATGTTCAAACTCGGATGAGTGGAGAAATGCACCCGAGATTTTCTGTTCATATGCTGATCCGAAGAGGCGTTTATATAACCTGAAATGACACAGTACATCGTCACATGCTGCTAATACTTGACTCAGTAGTGTTCATCGTCCCAGCTCATCTCACAACTTCGGTTACTTCGAACTTGCATGGTTTTCTTTTATTCTCTGTCCCAATTATCCTTCACTGACGAGAGGCCCAACCAAATGCAGACCTGATTTCCTACTGTGGGTAACTTCTGCATAGGCCTTGACAGTGCAGAGCGAGCAACCTCAACTGCGCTTGGTTTACCCACTCGGGATCGACTAATTTATCAAGACATAAAAAGTTGTCTTCAATCGAAATCTCCTGTTTCCTATGGACTTGGAGAAATCTTCCTTCCGGTGATCTGTTTAGTCGGAAATAAAGACCAGGTTTTTGGTCGTAATCGGAGTATGGTCCACATGTGATCTTATACTGCACTTGATATACCCATATACTACACGAACTCAGCCTATATACAGCTTCGTATTTATTCTAATACCATAGTCAAGCTATTTGCGGATCAGCCGAATGTCACATTCATTTGGTCCAATCACCATTTTCGTCCCCAGGTTTGATCTTTCGGTTCCGAACCATCCTGAGCTTATCAAACCCAAGAACATGCATTGATGTACGTTAAATGCCCTTATTTTCAGAAGAGTTCGGTTTTAAAAGGATACTTGACTAAAGTTCTAGTTTATGACATTCTTCAGCTGTGTGCTGCACAAAGGCCGCCTCATGTTTGAGTGGGTACGATATTCAGGATAACGCAGCATATTTTCTTGAACGAAACGATTCACAAGGTTGCCAAAAACTCTTCGATAGTCTAAGACAGGTTTCGTTCTTAGCGAAATACACTCATTTGCATACCAATTTGGTTTTGACAGGAGATTCACTTGGAACTCAGGTGACTCTCTCGTTTTTTATGACGTTTTTAAATCCGAAGTGAAACCGCTTACTTTTCACTCGATTTGTCAGATTCCATGTTTCTCTCCTGTTTTATTTTCCTTACCCCGAGTTACGTCATAATTTTTTTACCAAAACGCCATCATCTGCTAGTTATTTTCAGCCAACTGAAAGCTCCTTATGGCTGTGTGGACTGTTAACTACTCAGGTCATCTTAACTTGAGACTAGCTGTTTGGCGCTGAAAATGAATGCGTCAGATGAAGGTGTTCAGAATAAACATCTTTTACAATAGCTCACGGAAAGACGCATGATTAGTGTATTACGTCTATACAATGTATCGCGAGATCTCAAATATCGTGCCAGCTGAAACATAAGCATGCCTGGTACGGCACATTCAGTTGCTTAAAAACACCATAAACGAGAGATTCAGCTGGGTTCTAGGTAACTCTCCCGTCAAAACCAAATTGGTATGAAAATGAGTGTAGTTGTCGAAATCTATTTTGGTTCAGGTGGAGCGTAGAGTTGACAGAAACTCGGGGACTGCGCCTACCTGTCTAGCCCCAAGAAGGGTAAAACCGGTAGTGAGCTTTTGAAAAATTCTCAGCAACTTTTTGAGTAGTTTCATGCAGTGACATACTTGATACTGTCCGGTCTAGCTAACGCTTACCAGTCGTCCCTTTTCTGGAACGTTGTCGTAGCACGCTAACTAACATCTGCTTGCCAAGTCCTGCAGGTTCCTGAACGGTATCTGTGGACAAAGTTTGGTAGTTTGATAATCAGTTTCAGATATTTCGTGAAGATTCAGCGATTTCCTTTAGTTGCTTTTATTCAATGAAGGCACTTTTTGCGAACAAAACACAGCATCAAGGTGAATGCCCAAATTTATCAAACTATTGCGCAAATTGAGTACTGAAAAGATGTATGCCAACTCATTCCTTCTGCTTAAATGTAGGTATCAGCAGGTCATGTTAATTTCGTAGAGTTCTTTCAACTTTAGAAGTTCTGTGGACAAAATTCTATTGGGCGGTATGTTTCTCCGAAATCACATCGACTAATTTTATAGTATCTGAACTATCACAGTTTGTTGTGTCTTGATTAACGCTCTCAGACATTTATCCTCCCACTCAACTAAAATCATTGGAACTTTTGTCCAATGTAGCCTCTCAGTGAATGTTTGTTCTGTTTAGTAATGAAAAAACCCACAACGCATGCTAAGAATTTGCACATTATTAAGGTCAGTTCAAACTGATTACAAACGAAATACGAGGTCCTGTGAACACTGTGCGTAGCAAGTAAGGGTCAAGAACTTATCGAACCACTGCCCGTGATGACGCAGTTGAAAATTCTGTAGTGCGTAAAATGAGCAGTAGCGGGAAAAATGAAAAGAAACGGAATATCTTCAAACTGTTTCGTACCCCATACTAGCAGTAATGGTCAACTCTATCTTCAGATTCTACGGAGACACCGGACGGTCCGGTTTTTGCTACCAGACTGAAAAATTCTTAGTCAACGGGCTAACCATTCTCCCTGATTTTCCCCCCTCTCGCAGGAGCAAGCTGACCAAACTATACTTGTGTCCTTTTAGTAAACTCACGAAGAGACGTAATGAAAACAGCTTGCTCCAAGGTTTTTTTCGGCGAGATCTATCCATTCAAGGAATCAGCCAAAAGTGATCATATAAAAGACACAGGCCGTTTGGAGCTAAACAACTGTATCATCAGGGCTTGATTCATTTTGAAATTCTGGGTAGCCAACTTCCGGACACCTTAGAACCAATGAGATTTTTACGCGGGTAGACCTTTGTAGCCTGTCCTAATTAAATAACTGTGTTTTAACGAAGAGCCCAGTGATTTATCAACATTGTTTAATGTGCATTTGTCTTATGTAGAAGGGGAAAAACGAACGCAGAAAACTTCTGGTTAGCCTACTGATTAGTACTACTCAGGCTTCGTCCAAAAGAGACCACTCTCTTTTGATCCCTTCATATGCTCTGCACAGTAAGACAACCTGCATAATTACTTACTTACTTGTATACTTACAGATAAAAAATTATTTTAAACCTCTGACTATAGCAGAAGCAACCTTGACTCTCTTGTGGTCACCCACAGTCGTATATGACACCATTTCACGAGTTTTTCGTACTGATCTTTGTTGACTAGAAAATCTGCATGTCGGAAACAGCTATGACAGTTTTTCTTGTAAGCTGATGATGAATGCCCCGAATGTGTCTTTTTCCAACCAAACTGAAGAGATTGTGGTGGTATTAGCTGGCGATGATCCTTCTTGGTGGGGTCACCCATAACGCTGCTATGTGTGTACCCTAATTAACGCAAATTCATCGGAGTCGGCCACTAAAATCTAGGAACTCAAACCTTTTCCTATAACCCAAAATGAGAAAAAGTGAAATTATGGAATCTGTTTACAACAAAAAGGGAATGCACACAATGTTATGTCACCAGGAAATTTCAGTATTTATGTGGATCAAGTATATCAACTTGTTAATAACCACAAGTGGAAGTATGACAAGTCAGCTTTCGATTTTCCAGCACACAACTTACTCATGCGTCGTTGGTTTTGAAAAGAAACACTAAAAGGACCTAATAAAAAGCCAAACTCTTTTGAGAGTTGGAGCCTTTTGACTAGATGTTGGTGTAGATGCCATCTAAGAAGGACTTTTGTCTGCTCATTTATTTATTCATTGTGGCAAGTTTGGTAGACTACTTCATTGCAAATTCCATTTACTTCCCAGAACACACTAGATTTAGGCTTCTAATACAAGTATAAGGAAATGTGCCAAGTTTTTCAAAAGTTAATGAGTTTTCATTACCTCAATGTGTCAGTTTACCAAGGTCTTCCAGTACTGAGTGGTCAAGCTATCCTCTTGATCGACCAGTCTGCGTTATGTCCAGGAAATATTTGCACTTCCGACTTTAAATGGACAGAATACTTGAATTTCAGCTATCTGTTGCAAAAGTTTACTAACGACAGAATCTGTTGCTGGACTGTATGCAGTCCGTTCAAAATGTGGAAGTCTTGTTGTCTGGCGACCTACGTCCCTCAAACGTTGTAAATAGGTCACCCTCGCTGCCCTTTACCGATTATATGTGAAATGAGCCTACTTTCTGAAGATAATCTAGATGATTATTAATTACCTGTAATCAGCTCGGGTGAAGAAGTTGACAGTGAACATGAGTGTATGGGCAACATTTTTCATTCACACAGCACACATGTGCCTGCATGAACAAACATTACCACTCCAGGTAAATAGCGATTTCGTTCTGTTCACTAAAGCAATTCGCAGAGCATAGTTTGAAGGTTCTACCGCCAAGGCTGGCAGTTTACCGACTGCAGTGTTACAGAACCGGCGGCAATGGATAGCATGAACTTTACGAATTCAATGTATTTGTGGATAAGCGTTGAACGTTTCTCTAACCTGAGAACGTGTTTTGAGTCAGAGAAAAACCTGGCAAAATAAATGTTCACCAAGTGAAAATGGGTTTAAGCAGCCAGACAGAAGGATGCCAGCTTTTCCTTCAGAGTACGACTAGAGAAAGGAAGAAAACCCTTCGCTGCAAAGTTATTTATTAGCAAACACGAAGTAAACATCTCGTCTGCACAGAGTTTTTAAACAGTGAACATTCCCAAGCGTCCACTCGAACTTTCCTGGACGTTCTTTGTCTAGTAGCCAATCACAAACGGAGAGTACCAAGCGATTCCATAATTTCCCTAGTAACCCTCACTTTCTGTCAGGCACGGGAGCGGAGCCTGGACACCGCTCAATAGACTACTTGTATGCTTCATCAGTAGTTATACACCGTTCCCCAGTACCTCTTGTGTGCGCCACCGACCACGATGTGTGTGGCGAAACCTGGGAATCAAGGAAGCCTGTATTCCTTTCCAGTTTTTCGCGCTTCACCGTATCACCGTGCGGCATTTTGGATAGGGACAGGATAGTTGCTTTCTCCCACTACTCCTCAGCATCATTACTTGTTACTTGGTTATTCTCAGAGAGACCTGAATGACACTGGACGATGATGTGATCTATTACCGCACTTTTCCAGCAGACATAAAACATTATGAAGAGAAACAATAAACCAGATCATGAATGAGAGACTAGGCTATGAAAGCATTGCCCTAGATATGGAATGAAAGGTCTCGTCGATGCGGTGAAGATATCCTAAACGCTGAGTAAAATACGTATCCTCAAGATACACTGCCTCTGACCGGGCACTTTTTGGCTGACTGTTACAACTGGCTTACGCTTTATCAGGTTCTTGTTTGACCTCCATACCATCCTGTAAAAAGGACTGACAGATAATCAGTAACGGTGGTTATTCAACACTGCTATCTGCCGTTTTTTCTCCATACGTCTGCTAGAAAATCAAGAAGTATCCCACTACCCTTAGAACACAGTTATTCTCTTAAGATTTTTTGATTTGTTCATGGAAACGTACCAAATACGTATTTCGTAGATTTGCGTGCTTAACTTGGGCTTGTCGGTTTGACCAACTCAGTGCATTAACAGCAGTGCTTGATGTGTCCAGGAACCTTGCTTTTTTCTCAGATTGGCTTTGTTCACCGTTGGTAGCCAGCTCGCCGAAATGTTTCTCCCTTTAGTCTGTATAAAAGTGCTGTGCAGAGAACACAAGCTGCTGATCAATCCCATGGAGGATGTAGTCTATTCGTGCTCCACGGTTCTTTGATTCATTCGACCAAAGAAGCCTTTTCCTGACACTGGGATGTGCTTGCTTAGGCGTGACAGAACTGAGTTGTGTCCGGCTTTGGTCGATCAATGAAGCCACAGCATATGTGGTAACAGTAGGTTACCCCAATTCAGTTGCAACTTCATGCTATTTTTACCTCCTGCGTTTGGACGTGATTGACTGCGTCAATCCCAAATTACGCAGCTGTTTGTCGCGATCAGGTAGAAAATGCCACTGTAGTGAAAAAGCACCTTGCCTTTTTCAAACGTCCCAGATGGAAGACGAAAAGACGATTGTGTGTCGTCAGTTGGCATCTCGAAACATGTCGGTCGTCCCCGTTTGACTGTCATAGGATGATATGGTTTCCCGGACAACCAAATCAACTACACAAGTAATTGTTGACCCAACGGTAAAGCTTTAAAAGACACAAGACGGTTGGTTGGTTTACCATCGATGGATCAGTAGCTTTGGCGGAGAAGTGTGCTGTGTCTGGCTTCTCCCCAAAACGTTTGTTGAGACCTACTGCATTGAACGCTATATTATTTTTGCCGGCTGCCAGCAGAATACCCGATTGGTCACCGAAAAATGGAATTCTAAAGTATACGGGTAACAGGATTGAAGTGGTTCGATTTATTCCGCGGAAGCATCTATGGGGCAAAGGGGTATTTTGCCCATCTTTGGTGGCCTTACCTCGGAGTGATGGATTTCACACCAGGTTGTCCCTGAATTTTTCAGAGGGCATAACATTACACCTGCAATTTTTGCATAAGCCTAAGTAAACGCAGGTAACTGACAATCTGCAAAAGGAAAATTATTCAAGACTCAATGTATGCTGTTTGGAAAAAAGAGGGTCATGTTCCCAAGCTAATCCTATACTTGCATGGCAGTACCCCTTAGAAACATTGAAGCTGGGAACATAGAATCTTACTTGTGGACTACAAACACAATGACCGCAGGTAAGCTCATGCCTCAGTGCAAGCAATGACTAAGTCAACTGTCTTTTTTAGTACTTCAGGGTTTTCCGTTTAAATCCGTGCGTAAGAATCTACTTCTAGTTCTATACTATAAAGACAGGTACCAGGATTTCACAACGGCGAGGTGAAGCCTCAAAATTTAGGAAGAAATCAAGTAATTTGGCAGTACCCCCCGAATTCCCTCATGTTTATTTTTCAGCTGAGCCCTGTATTCTATATATCCCTAGTATGGATAACCAATGGTGCATCATGTGATTATTTTGAAGTGCTTGATTACGCCTTCCAATAGGGAGACATTGGCTACCCTGCTGAGATTTTACCCGTCTTCGTTCATGATATTTATGATTAACAGGCCATCATCAAGAATCCTTCTAGACAATTTTATTTCTCGACCTGGTAACTTATTGTTTTATTCATCCAGTAGGTCCAGAGGTTTTTGGGCATTTCAAACGAAATTGGTAGGTAGGTTGAGACACAAAACAGAAATACAATAGTCGAGTAGATACCTTGTTACCCTGTTAGTACCACCAGTAGCCATGACCGAAAAGCGCGCTAGATGTACCGTTGTTGGCTGTGTAGAACAGATTCAACAAAGCTGTCATACAAAAACCCATTCTGAAAAATAGAGCAACTCTAGTGGATGCTAGTGGTTGCAACCACAAGCGTTGGCCTTAGAATGTCACTTTATTAGCCAGGAGAGTTTTCACAGCACCTCTCTCAAGAATCATCCGAGGTTTAACGTCAATGGTCAATATCCTATGGACAGGCTCGCATCTCAAGGCTATGTCCCAAAATGTTCATTTACAGATGGGTCCTCTCTCGAGGATAGGATACCTCCAAGGATGGATAAAATCGTCCTATTCACGATAGTCTACTCGCTTCCAGGGCGCACATTTAAGCCCGACATAGGCAGCTCAGGTTTGCACACATATAGAAGATCGTTGTGCAGTTAAGAATGTTAAAAAATTTTGATTTTTGCACTCATAATTCTAGTGTAAAATATTAAAGTGGCACAACTAGGGATACGATAGGCTGGGCATCTGCGGGGCAAACCAGGGGAAAGTGACGGAGTTCATCACACGCTACCGCGCAGTTGAGTGTAAAATTCTGCACTGGCTTGCCGCTTGCAACTCTCATTTCATGCTGGATACTTATTATGCTCAAACCATGTGTTTTTTTTTGTTCCTCTACGCGGCGTACATATGTCTTCTGAGAATGAAAAAAGCTTTTTGTAGCCGACAAGCAGTCACAGAAATAGCTACACGAACATTGCTAGGTGGTGTATAAAACACGACTTCCGATCAACAATGAAAAAATATGAGTTCCTATATAATGAGGGAATGATGAACGGGCAACGCGTGTGGGCCGTCGAATCGGTTTACGCCGCAGTTTATTCACCGCCACACTACTGATTCGTCAGATATCAGTTGGCTCTTTCTAAGTGGTGTGACACCTTATTTTCCGTCTGCTGTCTATCTCACGTAGCTTTGACTGTCTGAACGCGTCTGGTTCCCGCCAAAATCCAGACAGGCCCTGCATCATTGAAACAACTAGAATGTGGAGCACTTGAACATAGATTTGGCCGTTTACTTTAGTTGATTACTTCGCTTACGGCCTCCTGCCACTTTATCACTTCAGATAGCTTGTGGCTCTAAACTAGTGGCTTGAAACACACTCCATTACGTCCGTCATATTTTCCCATCGGTCGCTTCAACCGAGTATGGGGTGTGCTCCCTCCTCTTGTCGCCTAAATGTACGGTGACTTAAAATCATGTAGCGTCTGGTACCCGACCGGGGTGGTGTAAAGTAAAATGCAGCGACCTGCAATACCAAGTATTGAAACCGTATTATATTGCTCCTTTGTTTAAGTATTGAAACTCCCGCTGAAACGGGCCGATGAGGATTGGATGTGTTACCCATGTGTCTGTCACAGTAAGTCGGTGATTATGCGTGTTCGTGTGAACTATCACTCACAAAAGCCAGCTTGACAACACAAGACCTAGGAAGGGCAACATTCAATGCGACGGACAGTGGCTTTGGACATTCAGGCTTTGTGGACTCAATCCATCAAAGGAGCTAGTCAAGAGTTCCACTCGTATTAGTGCACCAATGAACAATGAATATAGTTTACACGCTCGGCACCGCAGATAGATACATATCGGGCCATGTCGTATCTGTTAAATGTGTTGCTTTGAAATTTTATCTAGGCAACAACACGCGACGTCGCGTAGTACCCAGGAATGTCTCATTCGACGACTACTCCGTTTTGGTGTCGGAAACGAATTTGACCTACGTCAAATGGCTGTCTGTGCAACTTGATGTGGAACTTGGCCTCTCCGATATAAAGAACTTGAGCTGACTCAAATATCTGACCACCCTGTCACAGTGAATTTTCGCTGGTTACATTATGTCCATTTTGAAGTGGTCTGCAGACGAGTAGCAGGTAACGAACTAGAACCACCAGAAAATCAGATGAAGCTGTCAGTTTAACGCGCGTGTGTATGCCCAACCAAGGTGGGGAAAATGTGAATTCTGCTTCCAACTATCTTAGTGGTTCGTTCACTGTAGAAAGACTATAATGTGGTAGCGCGGAACAAAAGCCGCTTCTAAAAAATTGAACACTGTGGAATGGGTGGGGTCGATATTCTTGGGTGTGTTTGAAAACCACTGACCATGAAATCTAGCCTATTTCTAACCGGTCTGACTAGCTTAACTTTGTCTGCCTTTGTGCGCTGAGGTTGTGTCAAATAAGGTTCAAACATGACCTAATCAGTTCCTCTGAGAGCGTACTAATTTTGATGTTTCTGAATGGTGTAGGCACTTTGCTACTGATGCCTATGGGCATATGATCTACGAACCTACCATTTCTTCTCACTTTTTACTGGAGTCACGTCCTACCGTACTGGTGGTTTCCAGTTTCTACTACTGACACGTCACTGCCCATAGTGGCGAATATGAATATCGCTTCTTAGTACTTAGCCTACTGCACGCACTTGCTGAATTCACCCCACGTCGAGAAAACGTCTCAGTCATTATTATGAGCAACCGATTGGCGAATGTGGCTTTCCCCCTGGTGGTACAGTACACACATCGGCGGTCCCGCAGTAAGATGATGATGATGTAATTTGCACGAATATGGTGTTTGATGCAACATTTTTGGGGTTATGTCGTATAAACGTTTCGTGTGGCAGGTGTCCCCATCGAATTGTTTTTCCGTCTATGACCATGACAGTCGCGAGCGGAGAAATTCCCACTTAGATGTTTAAAATCTTGTTCTCTCCGAAAAAGTGTGCTTTTGAAGCGAACGTTATTTCGACAAGTCCTGAGATAGTACGTTCTTTGAGGGGAGCATGATTTTCTTTCTCAACGGCAGTTTCACTCAAACGATCATGGTTCGCCTGCTTCTCCTCCAGTTATATTCAGTCAGTCCGCTGTACCTCTTCTTCTTGGATCCAGTTTTCCAGTTTTCTTATGTCTTATCCTTATTTGGATACGGCGGTTGCGACGAGGTGGATACCTGATATAAAGTCGGTTGGGTGCGCGTTATGTATCTCTTTTTTGCAAGCGACTGAGGCAGTTTCGCGCTACCACCATCCACTTGGTAAAACGTTCATCTCAATGCGAACAAAACGTTGGAAGAAACTCTGGAGACTCAACATAGTTGGTTAGTTAGACAGATAACGCAATCGTTTCGTACAATGTAGTTTTCTAACCTCACTTCTAGGTAAACAGCCCAAAGACTTCCGCAGACGGGAAGATATCCTTCAGACTTTGTGAGCTTTTGAAATAACGGGGAAGTTACAATTGTGGCCATCGCATGTCGGAGGTTGCTGTAGTGGTTTGATCACCATTTTCTGTAAACTAGTCGATGAAGACCTAGCATGTAATTATTGCCTACCAGATATCTTTCAAAAGCGTGAGCTCCGCCGGGCGGCTTGAGTGGAAGAAGTTCATCTTGTTCCAAATGTGATCAGTTTTTACAGAAACCAACTTTCCATCTCGAGGGTGCAAGCCATTCTCTTCCTGAAAGCATCTCCTATTCAGAGGAACTGTCTCAGGAAGAAGGGCGAATCTGTAGCTGGGATGACACATAAGGATGAATGTCAGAAACCACCAACAGGTAACAGTGCCATCCCAAAATAAGTGATGGTAGTCCTCGCGTGCCCTCTAGGAATCCATGGGATGTTTTGGCGCAGGTTTACTTGCCGCGGTGCTGGACCGTTATTGGTTGAAATTAATTGTTAAAAGTTGCAGGCTCAAACTCCATCCCAGCCCTGCGTTAAACATTTACTTTTCAAGGCGAATAAAAACACCGCATAACGACTGTTGACTTACGATAATAGATTGATTTTTTCACCTGCTTTGTTTTACGCCTTCACAGCCTTGTTGTTCTTCGCAGTTCATAACAAGAAAATTTGAGAAACATGCATACCTTCGCTTGTTACCTAACCATTGTCTGCTCACTTTAATAACTTGTCTGGACGCTAAACCCGAAACGTCTTTTGACGTCATGCTCAAATGCATCACCGGTTTATTGTTGGTCAGACAGATGAGCTGTGTAAAAGCTATCTCAGGGTTTATTTACGTCGATGTCCCAGATATGAAAGCTTTTTCCGTGTAGGGTATGCTACTTCCGAGATTTATCAACATCTGTCGCAGCCCACCACGGGCTTTGCCCCATTTAGGACTCATCGGTTCCCAAGTTGACTTGAAATTATTAATTTGAAGTTTTACATCCAGCATAACATTTCTCGCCACTGAGAGAGAAACGGAATAACACCTAGGCCGATACATTTATGAGTAAATTTGAAAGTTAGCTGACACCATTTATTGTAAAATTACATTTCTATAAATGTTACGTTGATGATATTTTTTCATTCGTCAGTCACGCAATACAATCGAAGAGATACCACAAAATTTTTATTTGGCACGCATTTCACTGCATATCTTGATGAATCGGGGAACGTANATATATATATATATGGCTAGACCATATCGAAGCCAAATGACTACAACGTATCTGCCCTGAATCACTCTGTCGCCCACTTCAGCATCAGAGTGGAAAGCCTATATGAAGCAGGACATTCACCTGTTATCTGAGATGGTGTGAACACAAGACGCAAATGAACCCCAAATTTTAAACGTAGCGTTTGCAGTTTACAAGACATATAAAGTCTATTACTCAAGGTTGGTAGATTGCTCAAAGGAGACAGTACACAACAATCCACGTGCCAGTTTACTTAATGAGAAATTACGTTTATATGGGCAGCTTTTGTAGGGTTTTGGGTATTCCTCATATTCCTAACGATTTTTAAACTTCTTACGCAGCCACATATGAAGACTTGCTAAAACAGACAGCATTTCTTTGTAGGAAGGAAGCTTTTAAACTTCATATTTACTGGTTTGGTCAATTTTGTTAAGCTAAAGGATGAAAGCAACCCAATGTAGAGAGTTATGCAACTAAAGTAGATGATGCACGCTAGATTCGCCATTTTGTGGACGTGATCTCATCAATCAGCTGATGGCAGACGACCTTGGGGAGCGCTCAGTCGTTTACTTAAAACCCTATCCAGATCAGATGAAGGACTGCGTTGTGTGAATCTGTGTACGGTCTGTCTGTCTGTCTGTCCGTCTGTCGATCTATCGGGTGTGCGTTCCAACCTGCTTCACCCGGCTTTGCGACAATCACGATAGGGGCCTGGTTGACTGGATTCTGGACAATCGATGGGTAGAATGCCGTGTAGTCTAATTATTGGGTATTTCATGAGATCGAGGTGAATCATAATCAGCTTCGAGAGGAGTTTGGTTGTTCAAGAGGATTAAGATTTATGAGCGTCAGATAGTGACAGCTCAAAGGTAGACGTTGTTAAACACACTTCGGCGCAGGTCTTTGGCTCGGTAGATGGATCTAGATGGATCTAGGAAGCCTTTATCAGTGTAGCTTTTTTCCCTCTGTATGCCATATTTTTTCTTTATCGTGTTGTTCGAACTAAACCCACAATCCTTACTCTCAAGGGCATCACCGCGAAAGCCGGTGTTTCGAGCTATCTAGTACAAGAGTCGTCTTACTATTGCTCTCGCAGCAGTTTATGGGAGAAGATGAGTCTCACCGTGAAGCGTCGCTTAACTACTACGCGTCCATAATTTGCCACTCACCTCAGATATCCTTTCGACCGGTTGCAAACCGTTTGTAAAGAACCTGCCCAGTTCAGCGAACTCAATGACAGCTAGCGATTCTAGGACAGCTGATCAAAATTACGAAAGACACTAGCAATTTACCGGTGTGTAAACTACTCCTGATGTTAGGCACTATCTTCACGACCACACAGGTGCCAGTTGGCCAGGAAAGACTCCAGGCTTCAGAAAAACCTTGAGTGAAGTGGAGCTATAGTTATTCTGATCGAACAGACCCACGCTTGGTTTAGGCTAAGTTAAGTTTCCAGAAGAAGGGCCACAAAGCCAGTGGATAGCTATATTAGAAAGAGTGCGAGGTTTGAAGGAAACTTCGATGCAAAAGAGAAGGTTACGATCAGGACTAGAAGGTTTTGCTTTGTTCGTTGGTCTAACGATGAACAGAGTCAAAGGAAGCTCATAGATAAACTGGAAGCGATTTTTGGAATATATGGGTGGGTTGAAGCGAAAAGCCAAACAATAATTTTAGTTCTTCCTGCAATTATTTAATGTCTCACTGGGATTCGAAAATGAGAGAGAAGACATGTGATTGTGAATTACAACCGGTCGATCCAGCATGACTCCAGCAAGACTGAATCCCACCGGGTGCCCCAGCTATTAGGTCCGACTTACAACCATATTGTTGGCCTTGCCACTTGTGGTGGCGCAGGAGTTACAAGAAAAAAAAACAAATCTTTGGGGGAGGCATACATTTACCGGTGTCTGTACATTTGCAGGACAGAGTTCGAGCTTCAAACAGTGTGGAATAAATCGCGACATGCCATCATAAACAACAGAGGTATTATTGTAAGTGAATTCGAAATGAGGAAACTTGAAATATGAAATGGAAAAAAGTGTGAATAACACCCCGTTTTTGTGAATAATCGCACCAGAATCCTCAGGATGGGTTACTAAAAACGGAACGATGTTACTTTTATATTGTCCGTGATACACTGGTCACGATAAGACTGGATCTTACCGTGGTGTGGTGATTTGTGGGTCTGCATAACCCACTGAACCATACTGGGGAGTGTCCGTGCTCCCCTCACGGTCTCCCATACCAGGTTGGCCAATGGTTACAGGTTTGACCAACACAGGTTGGGAGCTGAAAAATGTGTGGTGACTGGTTCTTTAAAATACCGCTGGCTTGCTGTCAAGCATATGAGCCAAAGGTTTCGGTCCAGGACCCTGATTGTCCTCGTGTCTCGGTTTTGGCGCTCTGAAAGTATCCCAGCCAGCGTACAACCGTTGGTTCTACAACTAACAATACTGTTCCAACATAGTACGTCAGCGAAACATCACTTTGTGGACACTGATATTATGTTGAGGATGATGACGATGACCTTGGTGATATTCGCCGTGAGACAGCCTCGGGGTTGGTATTCGGTAGTTAGAAAAATTGCGATGCGTCACCGTTTCAAGAAACGAAAAGGAAGAAGTAGCTGAGAAACTACTCCAGGACCTGGGGATAAGTGAGCTCACCAGAACTTTGGGTATTTTTGAGCAGCAGGAATGGTGGATTGTAGGAATATAAGGAGGATTGGAGCGACTATTTACCCTTAACGTCCAAATATCATATGCTTCGACTGTAAGCTTTGAATGCACAAGGAAGGTGATTATCATTTGTTTTTGTATAGCATCCTTTGAACAATCTGTGAGAGGATAGCTCAACACAGGAGCTTAAAGTGGTGAACCAGTGAGTGGTGTGATATTTCATTCGGTGACACTTTTAACTACCTACCACATGGTTATCACGTAGTACGCTGACCCCAGAGAGAAAGCCTCTGAAAGCCTCCTAATGGCGGGGACGAATCTAATCGGCGCGTAAATTCTTTTCGTCATGAAAGACGGAACGCCCGCTAACTACTCACATATGACCCGCTCAACTCAACAAGATGTAAGCTCAAACAGGTCACCTGAATGCTTCGGAATACTTTGGACTAGTATAGAGGAAAATGTTGGTAGCTCTGTTAGCATAGATGGTCGTTGGCTTGTTCGCTGAGCTGGGCAATTTGGCTGCAAACGTTTCATCACCAATCGAGGTGATATCATCAGTGCGTTATTGGGGAGCGTGGTGGTGCGTAGCGATGGGTTGGCGGCACAACCACCAACCCATCGCTACGCACCACCACGCTCCCCAATAACGCACTGATGATATCACCTCGATTGGTGATGAAACGTTTGCAGCCAAATTGCCCAGCTCAGCGAACAAGCCAACGACCACATTGGACTACATATCTGTCCGCCTACATACACATGACTTGCGCCGTTGAACTATTTTCTTTCTAATCCAAATACCCCCCGAATGACACAAGAGATCTCATACAGTCCTTATATAACTGACCATGGTTAGGCTTTTCTTACAAACAAGCAGAACCAAAGAAGTTAACCTATCAAACAAACGGTAAAAGTATCGCACAAGTAAATGGAAACATGAGGTTGCTTACAGCCAAGATTATCATGATTTACGATCGAAGTGAAAGTCCTGGTGTTTTTTCAGGAAACTTAGAATCAGTGGTAAAACCCGGGATGTAGGCGTATTTTTCAGGCTTCCATAAAGTTGACGGTACTGTAAATTACACAGAAGGCGTAGAAGGTTATGACCACTAGATGAGGGTACAAGACCGGAATTAGATTTTCCTCAAACAAAACGATTACAAGCGTTGGAAACCTTTGATAGACCTTTAATAGTATTTACTAAGCTGCTCCGTAGGTACCCTGAAGAAGTAAAGAGTAAGTGCATTTTAGTTCAGTACAGAAAGATCTGGACTAAGAAATACAGGACTTTCTCTCTGTAGACTAGCGTTCCCTGCAGTACGCGCTATTACAATTGAATGCGAAAATCTCTCAGACCTAGGTCCAAGTTAACAGTCTCGGGATGTCGGCAAATCAGTGTGTTTATTGGCCGTTGACCAGGTGGCTATTGATATGCTTGCCGGGCTTTATGATTGGCCTACAAGCCAATTGATGAAGGTGAAGTGATAGTGGTGATGATGGTGCTGACCGATATGACGAAAATGTGTTGAGTTTTTCGTGAAGTGACAGTATGCACCCTGATGTGGTCAGTTTCTGACCACTTTTTAATGATATTTCGGTTTTTTGTCAATTACCTTTTCTTGTTTACCTCAGTCCTGCAGTGTCTTACTTAATGTCCTCAGTGTAGATTCTACAAGTAACTACTCACTTGTGCACATTGTGTGATTTCGTCCTCAAGTTTTTTAAGCCTCCTTGCGTGTGTTTTCTTTTCTGAGAAACGGCCAACAATTAAAATGAGTCAGACCACTTTTGTACTCAGAACACATAAATCAGTTGCACTGGAACCAGATGCTCAGGTCACATTGAAACATGGTTTGAGGTCGATAGAAGAACTTAATACAATGAAATTGTGTGCTTGTTATTCATTTTGTGTGGGTGACTTGCATTTGAAAGGTACATTTTATCGAACTGTATAGAACTATAGCGCGTAGATTGGCAACTCACCGTAGTCCAACTGTTACTTTGTCAAAAGTACCTCGGTCATGAAACTATGACGCGGTGCATACGAATAAAGCTCGGTGGTAACCTACTGTTGTCAGCTTTCAACCTCGAGTTGTATATAAGGTAGGATGTAGAATGTGCCCAAGGCTATGACGTCCTATGGGATGATAACTAGACCAGGATAGTTTTACTGAGAAAAACATCCATCATCTACTTCGTATTCATAGAAAACTAGTATCGTGGTCGCGTGGCTTCTGCCGCGTTTGCTTACCGTAATTGATGGACATCCTCACAATACCCGTTTCTTTTGAGGGGACATACAAATATTAATAATTTTTGCTGAGACTGTAATGCGCACTTTTGACACTAAATACCAGATGAATTTGCTCGGTCAGGTTCAATGGTATACCATCAACTGGCTACTGGTACTTAGTTACCCGTGTCTACAAACCAGTGAATCTTGGAATTTTATAGGATTTTATAGAATTTTATTCTACGTCATAAACCTACGCGAAAACTAATGACAAGGCACACCTGCACTGCGTGTGGACGAATATAATTGGATCTCGGCTAACAGAATGCTACTGGAAATAAGCAGTTCACACGGTCGTCTATGTACGCTAACTCCTCAGATAAGGCCCTTTGAAGCAACGCGATTTCTTTGAAGAAGTTACTATACCGTTCCTCATGTGCCCTTTCGAGATCTCTCCAGCAACCTCCTTAGTTTAAGAAGTTAACTAATTCTTAATTTTTGGTGAAGGTTCTGTGACCAATTTTCAGCTCCACCTGTCACACTTGATTCTTTTTCAGCGCTGTCAGACTTGGTCGTCAGAGTTTTGAATCATTCCGTACGAAATCCTTCAGCGTAAGCAGGCACTGGCATTCGTTTTCACCAGTATCTGCAACCCACTATCACCCCACCGAAACATTAAAATATACTTTGCGTGTGCAGCATGCTTATCCGCATTTTGCAAGGAGTCAATAGCTAACCATATCTAAGCAGTTCTTCGCTATTTAGTCGGTTCTCAACCAGACAAAACAGCGTAGCAGTTGAATATACAGGACGATGAAATCCACAAGCAAATGAAACCCTCGGTCTGTCTCTACCCTATTCATCGAACTATATCTGGGAAAACGATGAACTGCTCAAGAATTCACCGAAGTAATGGCTCACCTAACACCAAGATTTATTTGTTCAAACAGTAGCGCATAGTTTCCCAACTAAAATCAACAAAAAAATCCCATCTCATGTAGAGCTGAATGCAATTACCTCTGTATTGGAAATTGATTGGTTCTGGCCCCAGATCAGAAGACAAATGATGGAATTTATCGAATTTACGTAACCGAACAAATAGCCCGCTTATTTATGGTGTCATACGCGCCATAAATCACCAAGCCTATGGAACGAGAACTACGTTCAGACCAAGAGCACGTGACAGATCTCCCTTAAAAATAAGTCTAATAAGTTCGGTATCACATGAAAAGAAAACAACAAAGCTTGATTGGCTAGACACCGTTTCAGTGATTATGCCATAGGAATGCGATAACAGTTTTCGACTCGGTCACGTGAGGCAAACGATTGACGTTAGCTTGGTGCTGCGCGCACTGTTTAGTCTGAAAAAATCAAGATAGTATGATGTACAGTGAACCAACTCACGTGAGGTAGGAAGTACACACGACTGAAGTGTTATATAGATTGGATCCAATCAAAGTTAGATTCTTGAGGGAAAATTATGAACCCTAATAACTCAATCTAACTCGATTAGTACTTGGGGTGGATTACTAGACTGAGAATTATCATTCTACCCACTGTACGCCAAAGGACTCCAGCGTTAAAACAATCAGAAAATGATTGCGTCATAATCAAACAAGAATATGCCGCTTAAATCTTCCACATCCTTTGCAACTTCATAATTGCCTCCAGGATAGCTGTTTCGCAGTACAGGTTAGATGGACTGACCATCAAATGTAACGGTACTCAGTGATGAGCTCAGCTGGTTGAGTTTTCCTAAAGCACACCAACCAAAACAGCTACCGCACTGTTCCGGATTTGCTAGAGATACCATTCTCGCCGTAAGCAACTACACTGGTTCTTCAAACTAGAACCAATCTTGGGACACGATGCAAATTGTTTTACTCAAGCACCCTACTAGATGGAAAATCCTTAAATGAAGTTTTAAGCAAATGTTACCACACACTTAGATGGGAAAGTTGCTTTATTTGGATTCCACTGCAGTCTGTCCATGGAACATTAGTGTAATCCTCCAAAAAGTCGACGGATAAAGAGGTAGCTATGTGATTTGATTCAATATCTACAGAACATATGTTTGTACTTCTTCTTACAGAAACCTCAGAAATATTTTACCGGTTTACCGTTTCTTAAGGTCATCTTGGACACATGATGAGCGGTGCTCACTCATGGATTGCATAACCTGAATCCCAATTCCTCTGTAGCATGCGTCTGCAGCACGTATTGTAGTGATTTAGAACCTTCCTAGGTCAGATTTTGGAACTGAACAGTAAATACTCGACTACTAATTGGTCTGCTGGTCTGCTCCTTCTATCTGTTGCTGTGCCGAATTGCACTTCAAATTTGATGTCTTTCCAAACAGCCTGGCAAACATCACTTCAAGGTATGTGGAGGTCAAACATTATTAATCTGATTAGAAAATCCAGATGGGACCGAATGAAACTGTTTGCCTTTCGGATTAAAGGGATGGGGCTTGTTGGAGGACAGATTCAAAGTAAGTCCTTGGTGGATCAATAACACTTCGCTGGGTTATTTTACTGGCCGGATCTTGTGTTTTAATTTTAGATGTGACTTTGAACTCCTGAAATTTGAGTGAAGTGCACGCTTTTACGTTACTTTCGGTTCGGTAGTGTTTCAGTGAAAAAGGAGGAATACTCACCTTAAAGGGTAGTTTATCAACCGCACCTTCATTAACATTAGCATACTCATTATTCCCAACTGCATTCATTTCATCTTAAGTCGCTTTAGCACACGGAATAGTCGAAGGAATGAACTTACCCTGTATGCTCTATTTACTTCATTCGTCCTGGTACAGTAGGGTGCTCATCTCTACCAGTAACGACTTCCATAAACTCAGGCGAAAGACAACACTTACTCTGCACCAAGTTCCTAAAAGGCCGTCCCAAAACAAGCGTTCAAAATTTTGCTCGCCAGAAATAAAAGAGCTTTTAACGACCAAATCATTTTGATCTGTCTAACTCACCAATCTGAAAGCTTCGAAACTATAGCCCACGAGCTGTATCTACGCCAGGGGTTGGTTCATTCAACCTCTTGACACCTGATGCTACTAATAAACCCAGCTGCTTTTTCTTTCACGATTCACGAGAAAAGACATCTTTAACATTACTCACTGTCCGTTTAGTGTACGATGTCATCGGCCGCGTCAGCTTCAGGAACGAAGAGGTCACATAAAGTCTCAAATCCAATTTGGGTTCAAGTAGAACATAAGGTTGACGATTACTCGGGGACTGCGCCTGCCTGATGAGCTCCAAAAAGGGGGAAACCGGTCGTGGGCTGTCGAAGAATTTTCAGCAACCTTATGAGTAGTACACTGCGCAAAATTACATGCATCGTGATATCTCGAATATCGTAGCAACTGGAACATGAGGCGGCCTGGTGCAGCATATTCAGTTGCATGGAAACATCACAAACGAGAGATTCAGCTGGGTTCCAGGTGAGTCTCTCGTAAAACCAAATTGATTTGCAAATGAGTGTATTTCTTGAAGTCTCAAGTCTACTTAATCTCACTAAGTCTAATGTCCTGTAAGTTATCAACTGGATAAGTGGTCGCCACGAAGTGGCCATCGTTATTTTTGCCCTGGGCCAATAAACGATGAGCACGTTAGCCAAAATATTCCGGTGACACTTCCATCAGATGACTTGGAAACGTGCCAACCACGTGCTCGAAATGCGTGGCCGGGATACGGTTAGTTCATTTAAGCCTAACGATCACGACGGTTGCCAACAGTGGTTTCGATAAAATTTCATCAGTAAACAGTTTACAAAGCTGAAGAGATAATAAGGGAAGAGAATAATAATAATAATAAAATAATGATAAGGGAAAATAATAAGGGAATTAAAACTTTAGCTGAAATTTTACGAGTATGACTGAACCAGGCGGTAAAACAGTTTTTATTTTACCATATGTTGATGACATTTTTACTATAAATGACTGCTTAACTCATCCAATGATATCCTTAAGGATTTTAACTCCGCACATCTTCCACTCAGCTTCAGTACGGAGGATGAGTCCAGTAGTAATTTTTCACTTTCTTGACGCCGCCTTGATTCATGTAATTTTTGAAGCAGCAATAAATAGTATTTCGAGAACGCTGATCGAGGACAAATATCCATAAAAGTTCATGCGTAAAAATCTAGAAAAACAGGGTTGGTCGGAATTCAGAGAGCACATTCCTGATCCCAAAGATCCTTGTCTACATATTGTTGCCATTTATCACTAAAGGGCTTCTAAGACGGTAACAATCCACCTAACAGTTCCGCTCCAAGGAACATTCAACGCAGCACAACTAACAGTCCGCTTCTCTGGTACCCGTCGGCGCAGCTGTAAACCTGGAAGACAAATTGTAATTCCATGATTCCTCAAGGTTAGTCTATTCCTTGGTCGGCAAGTGCTCGGCAAACTATGTGGGCCATGACTCAGCGTCTATCCCAGAGAATAGATTGCCATCTACCATTTGAACCGAAGAAGCTTAACGAGCGACCAGTGCAATTGCGAATCACCTGATCGATGAGAACCGCCGAGTTAACCCAGCTCAATCGTTCAGCGTGATTTATCGAGTACCGCCAAATCGTTCGAAGGTCATCCGTAAAAACGCACTTGAAACAGCGAGGGCGATTGCAACCAGGTTGCGTCAATCATCACTGTGTCATCAAAAGAGGCAAGCGAATGAACTGACTTTATCTAGGCCAACCCCTCTGGGATAAACCGACGACTCATTTAAAGTTTTGACCAATAAAGTTTCCCTTATTAACCCTTTAGCTTTGCAAACTATTTACAAAAGTATTTTTCTGGTGGGATTTTATCCAAAACTTTGCTCATACTGAATATGTTCTTATTCGTGTTTGCTTCTATACCGGTCTGGTCTGTACAGCGAATTTCTATTCTTTTGACATTTTGCTGACTAGTTCACAGCCGGTTTGATCACTATTCGCATCTAGATTTGAACTCCAGTTATCTGAAATGCAACTCGAGAGTTCTTTGGTCACACCTCCGGCACACATGAAAAATCACATTTGAATAGACAAATGCGTTTATAGCTCAGCTTTATGAAGTTTTCCTCAGTGACTCGGGTAGGGACCGAGTATCTGAGGTATGCTTGTTTTATGCTTATATATACTATTGTACTCTATTCAAGCCATCCTTCATTTCTCTCATGTCCTTTTGCTAATGAGACGCTACTGAATGTAAATATGTATTAATTTACTTTGTTCGCAAGAAACATTTTTCATACTAACACCACCCTCCCTCGAATACCCAGACTAGCGCTATTATCAGAGCTATGGTATATCCTCAAGCATTTTATTCCCAAAATATAAGAACATTTTGCAGCATTTTGACTACGATCTGCAAATACTTGGAATCAAGTCCCTGAATTCTGTCTTTGAAATACACCAAGACCAAGTAAACCGAAATATAAGAAGCCTTTCTCATCCCCATAAGGTGTGAACTGCGAAACTTACTTAGCTCCTCGAAAAAAGGCTCCTTTGGTTCTTCACCTCTTACGCATCCTACATACCTGCTTTTGAACTACCTGTAACATAAAATGAGAAATATTCAAACTAATGAAGTATTTCTGCTTGACCTGATAGCTTACCAGGCGTTGCAACCAAACAAAGATTTACAGTGCATTCCATGGTCACCGACAGCTAATCTCGGTGGACTTTCAAGGTCGTTTTGGGACGAGGACAAACTGGCAAAGGAAATACTAGTCTATTGATTTCAACTTTTTCTCGAAGGAGCCCTAGGGTTTTCCGAACACGTGAACCAACATGCAAGTGCAGAGACTGGATTCGGGTATTGGACAGGAAGGCCAATAACAAAGAAAATCTGAAGCATCTACCTCATCTCTAACTACCTCTTGAACACAAGTTTAAAAACAATGTCTTCACAATCTTCTCCTCTGTTCAATACAGCTCGAGAGTATAGAAACTAAATTCTAAGACGGAATCCGTGAGAAAAGGCTTCAAAATGTTTCACCTTTGTGGCCAGAAGTTGTTATCAAACCACGTCAGCCTCGATGGGCGTACAGAAGCCTTCCTAAATCACACAGGTTGGGTGAGCGAACTGTAGATGCTTCGGCTACGGTTACAGGCTAATATTAAACTGAGCCTGGTAAGTGTGATGCTAGAACTAAGGAAATGACGTAAAGCAGATTATGGACACCCACCCCACTTGTAATGGACTCTTTGACACTTCTGTCGGCCCAAAAGTTTATATTATTTTATTCTTTTGCGTAACTGCCGTGCTGCGTGCCCCATTTACCTAGTTAAGCAGAAGCAAGTGAACAAGCAAACTACCGTGCTTTGAGCGAAGAGCGGCAGTTTACCCTTGAGAGGCACGGACTTTGCCGGAGTAGTTGAGTGAAGTGGCTGTAAAGGCTGCTGTGTTTGATTTAGATGATAAGTCGTATTTCCTTCGAAAGGAAAATTATTAAAATAGGCTTTCCCACTACCTTAACTTGTTTTGTTTGTTGGTGCCGTCGCCGCCCTAAAAACGTCTTAATGGTTTGTGTTTTCCAGCTACTGAAGTACGATCTGAGTTTCACTTTGATTATCCTTGCCCATCAGCCAAACATCCTAACAAGTGTCTTTTGCGCTTTGGCTGAACAAGACTATTGCATAGTCCTTTATACGCTACTCTGTGGCATACACGACGTTTGACTGAACTGTCGTGTTTTCTCGGTAGATTTGCAGCTAGGGATGTGAAGTCCTTCGCACGTAAACTTAATCTCCGAAAGCTGCATGAAAATATCTTAAAATCGGCAGCTGTGGAGGTGAATTAATAAAGGCAAGTCTAACATTCACATATTACCGATACAAGTGCACCTTTTCTATGACGTTATTATGGGTCTCATTGCGTCTCAGAAAGGCATTTGCTTAAAGCCACCCTAATGAAGGGCCAAGTGCGACGGCATCAAATGTTTGCTACATCCTTTCTTAAATGAACTTGCACATCAACTATAAACCACCATTTTAGCTCTGTCAAACCCTTGGTAGAAAAATTCAGATCGACACTGTTTTTCGTGAGCGCAAAAACAACAAACTTTAATTAACAGGGAAGATCCGCCTAAAGAGACCATGGGCTCATCTACAAACATCTCCATGATCGCCTGTACGGTTGTAACCCTGTCTATGAAGCTCTGTTAGCACAACCATACAGATGTGTTAAGATAACGTAACGGTGAATGATGTTTCTGCGGATTCTAGTTAGTCCAGAGTTTAAGACAGTGATATTAAGGTTCCGATCTTGTGAGAAGTTTTGATAGTTTCAATATCTATTACTCGCTGTAAGAATTCAGCGACTTCTGTTCTATTTGGCTAGTTTTATCCTTGTCACCGATAGCTTCTCCAGAATTTTGTTTCGTTATCCAGGACTAAAATTATCATGGTAAGAACCCCGTCTCTACCAGAACTTGCGTTGCTATTCGCCTGAGGATTATAGGCCGCATAAGTGTTTGGATGACTCAAACCTCTTCAAAAGGCCCCTGGATGCCAGGGGAAATTAGGCTTATCGGTGACAACAGATGAGATCTATCAAATTCTCCACGAGTCTCTGCCGAAAATGGTGTAAGGCATATTGGTTGGTTATAGATGTTTTCAGCTTGGAATTCTTACGTTTGGGGTAACAACTTATACCTTCGTTTTTACTTGGAGATTGTGTCTGTTGTTTTGCGGAGCAAAACTGCCTGTATGGGTTTGTGCGTCTATTTGTTATGCACCTTTATACAATTATTCGCAAAGTGCGGGAACCTCGGATGGTCCAGGAGCTAGGAGGTTCAGAAGATGGCATCTCTCGTGGAGACAAACACTGCAAATCCGCACAAAACCAAGTGGACTGAAAAACGACGAACCAAGCGACTAGCAGCACGTGGACAAATACGGTGCGTGTTGTTTAACAAGTCGGCTATAGTCGACTACAATCTCCATCAACTGACAACATATCCGGTCTATAGTGAGGTCGGTTAAAGACAACGTACGATCGAGCGGCCAAATTACGGAACAATATCTTAACCAGGTCAGTCACGTGCAAAATCGATACAATAGATTTCGCGTTATTAGACAAGTTAATTCGTCACGTTTTCAATCACGTTTCCTACCACACTTAGAGTTTTACATTCCCAGTAAATTTCCAAGATACCAGCCATTTGAATAGCCAACCGGTGGGACCGATTAAGTCACTCTTCGTATAAAGTTGACGCGAACGGTGCACCTCTTTCAAGCAGTCTGAAGAGGCTGGTACCTCCGAACTTTAGTGATCCCTAATGAAGTGTTCCAAGCAATGGGACAGATACTGTTAAGTACCAAAAGGAAATAATTCATGATGCCATCAATACCTAACTATAATTTCAATCCGGAAACGGTGTAAATCTTAATTAGAACACAAGAGTTTTGCTCGTTCATGAAGATATGGCAGTTAACGGGAAATTTGTCTTGGTCATTTCTGAATAGTGTCTCAACTTGAAGGAGACTGTATGCCATTTTCACTAGAGTATACAGTTGAGTTATGAAAAAAATGACTCATATGGATGTTTGTCTAACCAGCCGCAATGAATGGATGACAAATTCAATTACTTCAGTGTAGAGAGCACACATCAGATAAAACAAGAGAAGCTTCCTTACACCAAACTTAATATATATGGCTCCGACAGCAACTATAGCAAAGTGGTATATGGAAGCACCCGGCGTTTCGGTAGACAAACCGGAAGAGTGGAACAGCGATCAACTTCTGATATGCAACAAGCCAAGCAAGTCAGTCCCAAAAAATTGAATACTTGGCCTGGCTTAGAAGTGGACTCCATCGCCGTGTTGCTGCAATATCACACTAAAGGCAACTAGGGACTACTTCAGTCATCACAAAGATAAACTACTAAATTTAACGAAATGAACGACAAGAATCTCGTGGAAATATTAACAGAACCCGGGAAATTCTGCTGCAGGTTTTACTTCGATAATGCGCGATATTGCAAGCAAATCTTTCACAACGAAAAGAAGCACATTACTTTCTAGGCATGTTATCCCCAGCCTAAATGCACAAAAAAAACGGGCAACTGTCTATTTAAGTCACTCAGTTGTGCCAGACTATCCCTGCTTCCGTTTGTCTCAGATTTCTCGACGCAGAGAAAGAGACAACTCACCTAGTTTAATATTTGCTTTCCTCTGAAAATCAGCACACATGGGCGATCATACATCACATGTCCTGAGTGCTTAAAACGTTAGTTAAACTATCCCCAGTCAAGGATCGATACCCCGACCTGGTTAAGAATTTCACTGACCTACGTTGTTTGAAGCGGGTGAGGAGGCAAGCAGAATGCATGTTCTTGGTATCGGTGGTAGGTCCTACCGTTCGTCGTCTACTTATACAATTATAACTTCAACAACAGGAAAAAGTTGTACGAGACGAATCAGAAGAGATACGAATGAGCCGAGATCATCACCAAAGCAGGCAGACGTTTTGCGCTGGCTGGACTGAAGCCTCTGAGTTACGGTGTATGTGTTCTGAGTGGCTTGTGCCTTGAATATTTGATGTTGGTAATGGAGCCGCGTGGATGTGAATGTGGAAGGTTTCTAGGTGCCTTATGTAACGAAACATTTGCTCTGTAACAAGGTATCTAGTTTGAATTTTGAATCATTTGCTAGAATGAACCACATTTTTTGCTGAGTAGCCCGCTGAACTTATTATCACAATATGAGAACCTTCGTTCAGTTGAGGGGATCAGCGTCTCATGTTGCAGAAATCTCTAATTGTTTAACAGTGCTTAGATTTGAAGCAAAACATCTCGCATGTCACAGCAGACAGTAGATGGTCTGGCACATCCGCAGTGTTTGCCCGAAACTAACCTATTTTACTTTGTTCCTACTGAGAAACCTATAACTTTCCCATACGGACACTTAATCTGTATTCGGTAGTTCGTTTAGAAGGGAATTGACACTGAGTGACAAAGCACTCATTTGAGCTTTAGCAAAATATACGACAGAACTTTTGTGGGCATGATGCATCTGCAGTGGACTTGTGGATTGAGTCTTGAAAATACGCTTCAGACTGAGCAACATTTTTCTCTAGGTTTCAGTAACCAGTCCTCAGAAAAGTTCTGAAAGCTCTGACACGAGAAGTAAGTAACAGTGGCTTAAGAACTGTTGTGAACATTTTTGTTGTCATCTATGGATTTATCTTCGGTTGCGGTGAGAATTACAGTGATAGAGCCTTCTGTCTCAGAAGGTGGCTCAACGCATCCACGACTGCAGAACATCTGATAACCACAATTCATTCAGTTGACCCCAGGCAATCATTTATTATATAATCGAAAGTTCCAAATACAAGCGTCCGGTGAGACAATGCCGATTAACCTGAGACTGCCGATTTTACTATCCCAAGTCCCTGTCCATATTGGCACTGACCTCAGACCACTTTTCCTTTTTTGGTATGATAATTCATGTCACTTTCATTGTTGTTGCCGTTCGCCAGACGTGTAAATTAATGTTTTAGGTAGTAACTGACGAGAACGAAAATTGTCAACTTTTTTCCCAATTATGACATCACCCAGTTCTGATCCACGGGTTTTGGCTGTAACCGAGTCTTCACATATATACATTTCACCTTCACTCATCCTTGAACTGACTGACCATATGAAACGCCATTTTCAGACAATCGTCGCCATCGCTACCCGACTATAAGCATTAAGGAATGTCAACCTGTGAGTTAAAAACTCGTACATTACAAAGCAACAACAGATGCTCTGATGTAGGCCAAATATACTGTTTTGTGGTGTTTAAGTATCATCCATCCATCTAGGCTATAGGTAGGCCATAGATTGCATTGACGCGTGTTTCAGCCGCATGTTTACTACTAATGATTTCTCTTTGATTAATATTTTCCACTGGTTAAGTCTGCCGCTTGAGCGATAGCACTGTCCCCAGCATGGTTCCGCTGTTTAAGCGCTTGTTGCGACTTGTGGGCTCCACGGCATTAGTACATTAGTCCACACATTAGTCCAGAACCGCCCGATCGAACAACCAATCGTGATCGAAGGCTAGCCCCAGCTGCAGCACGTATATTAACACACACGCAACACCAAAGCACAACCACTACCGGTCGCCACGCTCCACCACGCATCCTAACAACACACGGATAATGTCACCTTGATTGATAATGAAACTTTTGCAAATTGCCCAGCTCAGCAAACAAACCAACGACCAGCCCATATGGACCGAACAGACAACTTCTTAACAATGTTATCCGTCTCAAGTTGCGGTATCTTTCCAGGTGCACAGAAGGACCAGACGAGTGCTGCATTCTCCTAGCAGTTTTCTACTTCCAGTCAGATATTCTTATCTTTTGGTTGGATGTTGCGCGCATTAACCATTCGCTGCTTTCCTATACTCCTGAAAATCGATGCCACTCCTTCCCTTGGAACATATCTGAAGGGATTTGCTAAAATAATTTCTCTGTTGTTTCTGTTCTGTCGACCCTGTCGGTGTCCCTGGTGCTTAAAATTTGAAATTGACTAGCCGCTTGTCATCCTCTAGCTGAAGTGAATGGCTGATCTTTCAGACGACCTGTAAAACGGGCGTGACCTTGAAATCATTTGCTAGTGACTTTAGGCAGCAATAATTGTGTGGTTTAAATATATTGGATCTTGGGCTTATCAAAATGTTTATTGTTTCAGCTACGCGGTACCAACAATAAGGTGGCTTTATCGACACTTCATGTGCAAAACAGACGCAATCAATCGCAACATGTGACTGGAATGTTTTAGGAGCTCATTGTTAGACTGTTTTTATGGACCGAATCACCCGCATCCTAGAGTTGCTTACTTTATGTTAGGGGTGAGCGCTGTTATAAAGTGAAGCCACTTTAAAGAATCTCGGCCAATATAATATTGTTGAAAGAGCTATTGCTGGTCGGAATTCCTCACTAGTTTGTACAACCCGGCACATTTAAACGGGGAGAAAGAAAGTTGTGAATCCGCACATTATCACTTCTGAAGTGAGAATCTGTACGATCTATTCGTACCCGCTCAAACTCAGCAGATTCTGTCGAATTCCTTCATGCACCAATTACTCAAACCTATTTCGTATCTTTTGTTTCATTTGTCAGATGGTTGAACTGAACCTGAATCGAAATCCGGTCATCCCACAGGTGAACAAATATTCGTGTGTGCCATCGAAAGTACTGAAAAATGTCGTCAATATAACTTCTGGTGGGCCTTCCGTCGAAAACAAGCTATTGGTCCCCGCTCAAAAAAATTTCTTTATTACGTTCTTTATTAGCTTAGGTTATACTCCCTATTCTTGTTCTAACTTGATCAAAATAATGAAATTAGAATGGCGAACACACGAAACAATATGCTCTGAATGTCCCACATGGAGGAGTGGTAACACGCTCGCCTCTCATGTCAGAAGTCTGGAGTTCGAACACCCCTGCAGCCAAGGATATGCACTGCTGATAAGCTCTATTAAGAGCGAAACACCAGTCCAGTGCTCCTGCCTTTGGTGTGGACTCACCAGACCAGTTGCACCAGGACATGACGACGAGAGTGATATGAACGTAGAGTCTTAAGTAGCCATGAAGTACCATATGTAGCCCTAGTCACAACGGTCAAAGTGAAGCACTAACCTGTTACAAAAATACGGCTGGATTACTATGAAACACGTGCAGAGGAGTGCCTGACTTTTCAGAGCCTTCTTCAGGCAGCAGATAGCCCATATTTGCACGATTAAACAATCGTGTCCATCTCATTGGTTACTGTCTCAGTACTCCTCTCGCCTACCTGTTTTGGAATTCTGTGGGCGACGTCCGTCCATACCCGGTTGACTACTGCGTTCTTAGTCCCTTCACTCAAAACACCCACACGAAGTTTAGTTATCCTAAGGAAATTGTGTTACGAACTGTTTGACAGTTTTTCCAGCCGACTGGTTCCACCGCTAATTCTTTCTTGTCAGGTACTGTTAGATGCGGTAGCGATGGGCCTGTCCTGCTTAGCACAGGAACGCGACAACGAACAGGGAATTTCTCGCAGAACTGTTCTGCAGAATTTCCGGGCTAAACTTGAAACACGGCAAGCGCGTTTTTGGACTAACTGTCACCGATCGGACCGGGCAGTTCGTTGATAACTGAAACAGATGATTTAGGCAAAATGAACAGGACCCTTGCAGAGCATGCCTTCGAAGCTGGAAAATCTCCTGAACCCTAAAGATTCCTTTCGGGAGATTTCTGTCTCCCGGTTCAGAACCACCACCATGGACTTTTCAAAAGTGCCAGGCAACCGGTTGTTCGGTGGACGAAATGGAAAATTTACTTATCGTTATGCCGAGCTTGTGATAGCAGCGGACACAGAGACGGTTCCCCACCCACATATATACCAAGTGTCTGTGAGCACGTAGAGCGACTGCTCAGTGAGTCACACATAAAATACTCATATTTACAAGGAACAAAGTAGCAAACAAACCATTGCTGTGACTCCCATCCGGTTTTAGCTCCAACTTATTGTTTGATACACAAATGAAAAACTAGACTGACGCGGTGTAACTGTCAGCTTTGTGGAGACAGTAGAGCCTAAGTAAGCTCTCAGAAATGCTAAGGCACACACATCGCACATATGACCAACAATCACGCAGCGACCATCATTGTAAACAAAAGAATGGCGGTGAATGGCGGTCAGTGGTTCAGATACGGTCCGGACTATTCCGCAGCCATTAGTAGGTTGATATGATCCCAAGTTAGCAAGAGACATGTCTACCTAGGACCCGACTGACTCTGATGTTGCTACTATGGATTAACTGCCTATTCAGCTGACGTCTGATGAACCTACTCTTGAGTGTGGCAACAACCGAAGCCAACAATGGAGGAACAAGACCGGTTAACGGATGGGTGCATGGTGCTTCTGTCTGGAGCTCCTGCTCCCTAAAAGAGTAAACTGACGACATTGGCGGCTTGACCTGGTGTCATGCAAAGGATTATCAATGAATACTATAGGCACATATGAGAGTTCAGGTAAATCCAGGTACATTTATGATGTTAAGCTTAGAAGGACCGGTGCAGCAGTCTTGTCAAAACGATATACATTACTTATACCTCCGACTCATCCTAGTTCGTGCACACCATATTTTTGATCCTTAATGATCATCTGATTCGATTTTCGTTTAAAAGGTACTTGTTCAGTCATGGTGCGTTTGTTCGTCAAATCCATCAGAGGCCTTGAAAATCAGGTGCCTGTTAGTGATTCTTCGCCTTCCATTTGGGTCACAACAGTGGTACGAGGAATGACAGAACCAACGTTTCTAAAACTATTTCGTCGATGCACAAACAGCAGCAAAAACGTGTAAATCACTAACTAGAATTCTCTGGGCAAGTAACACATTACATATCAGAAACCTCACAGAACACATTCATGACCTAAAGAACGTCATAAATGAGAGATTCAGCCAGGTTCCGGGTGAGTTTCCCATCAAAACCAAATTGATATATAAATGAGTGCATTTGTTGTCACTGATGATCTCTTTTCACAGATAATTTTCATGAAGTTTACGTGGCACGCGAAGCAGAGATAGAGGAGGTTCAAACAAACACGGACAATGGGCGTAGCTTTTAAGTTCCAAAGGAAAACACTTACCAGCAGACAGCGAAGCAAAACTGCGTGAGGGTACATGACAGTAGAAAACTACGGAAACCTGTTTCTCCCGGAGTGCCGTGTTCCAATCGGTGTTCACGGCTGACCGAGTACATAGGCTTACCCATATTTTTGCTGATATATCAGTAATCAAATTATTAGTTGTTGCAAACCTGGAACCCATGGATCATAGGTAACAAACTCAGCTACCCCTCCTCCAGAGGGGTGAGTTTGGAAACCTCGAATGTATTCATGACTGAGGAGGGTGTCGTGACATATCCACCTTCATTTCATCTCAAGCAAATGAATAAGCGCGCACGTATCGACTGACCTGGTATCCGCATTAGGTTGGCGACCCATACGTTGTACCTATCAGTTCATTCCGGTAATAATCCCCTCAAGGTCAGGTTTTTTTACCTTCTGGACAGATGCAGCTCAGGCAACGTAGTGGCCCTCTGCTCACCCATGAAAGTCGAGTTAATCGAGTTTCAGCGTTTTTACCAATATCATATCAACGGTGTGTTCGAACCTGAAAATTCAGGATACCCCATTTTCATGTTGTACTGTGGGTGGCTAATCAGTTGTGGATTTTCAGCTTATATATGGATGAGGGTTAGTGAACACCAAAAACGACACAGTCACTCAAATTCGAAGACACTGACAGCCCCTGAATAGAGGTTTTGCGAATGATGATGAAAGGTGTCCATTCTCGGTTATAGGTTTGCTGCGCCTCCCTCCGCCGTGTCAGCTGTACTGACTTGAAAAGTAATGACAACAAGCAGCCCACTAGTTAGTCTCAAAACAATCGTGCTGACATGAGATCGCACTTCAGGTTAAGTGTACTAAACCGCCTATAAATAACCGGTAGCTCAACTTCACGGTTTTCAGCCGGCCGTTTCTAGTTCAGCAGTGCCTTTTGACAAATAAAACACTCATTGCCGAAAATTTCTAACCGAAACGTGGGTATTGCGGGGCTTTTCGGAATGATTAGGAAGCCTCAAAAACTAAGTCCATTGTGTTATGTGGAAGGTATTACATATCCTATGAGGCTCTTCACAATCTCCTGCATACCGTGTGAATGTTTCGTGGTCACGTCCATACTGATCCACTGAGAGAGATACTGTATCAGTCACAGTTTTATCATCGTCATCACAGACAAGACTACATTACTAATACATACTGGTGCTTAACTGCCATCCAACCGTGGAGACGAATACCCTAAGAGAGAGCCAGAAAGTGATAGAAGTTTATCTACTGAGGTCGGGTGAACGTTATGTCTTATAGGTTTTCCAACCACATACAAAGGGAATCACGTGGGCCCCACTCGGGAAAACGCGGACAACAGCGCTCAACTGGACAGTAGCTGCCTTCGTTTGCCAGCGTGAGTTGGGGGTGAAAAAAACGGCCTTCCTTGGCAGACGGCGGCTGTGTACTTATTTCATGCCCCACACATCTTAAGTTCATGAGACATCTGCTGTTCGAGGGAATCTGACTCATTATACAGCGACAGACTCAAGTTGCACATTCTTAAGTTTCAAAGTGGTATATGGGAGAAGGAAACCCTGAAGTAGGAACTCGTGCTTTGAAATTGAAAACTGCATTTCAGAACAGGAGATCACTTCCATTATTTTATTCGCAGTTTGTGCGGACGGATGATCCTCCGTGACAGAACAGTGACATCTACATGATAAAGGTCTCCAGTGCTTCTCGAGATGCGTTTCGACAACCGGAATAACGGTACTTTGAATAGTACATCTCATTATGGTGTGTACGTAATAAAAGTGAGAAATCCCTGACGAAGCCTAGTAGTTTTGGGGAATCTTTCGGAAGACTCATTATTGACCCTGACACTACCAGAACTATGGAAACCGGAGGCAGTAAGATTATTCACAACCTACGACGGAATTTTTCCCACCTTATACATGGAATCGATGACTCCTTTATTGCCAAGGAAAATCATTACGTCTTGTCAGCGCTACGCGCGAAACTGCTCAAGCACTTGACGTAATATGAGGATTTGGTTTATGCATCTCATTGAAATCCTGCCTGGTGCTCTAGGACGCGTATCTCCCGTGATGAAGTCAGACTTCGCGGTTATGTTAAAGCGGGTGATAGAGTTCTAAATAGAGTAAAGGTCGGACCTCTAAAATTGAAGTATTCTATTCCGGTGGGTTTTTTCTTGAGTAAATTAGCAATTTCTGATTGGTCCCAGATTGTACGAACTCATTCTTGTTCCCAAATTAGTTCAAACAACCTGGTCCGGGAGAAACAATAAGACACTATTTTCTTTAAAGAAGTCCGGTTGGAGCTCATCCGATCCAGCGGCCTGATGATGCTTCAAAATAGAAAGGCATACTAGTACCTCAGAAACTGAAGGAGGATGTAAATTCACAGACCATGACTTGTTCGAGTTAGATGTGATACTTCGGTTCAGGGAGGACGGCCAAATGAATTTCCGTCTAAACATTCAGCCAACTGATGAAGGTGCTGGTTCTTAGTTCATATTAAATTCCCAAAATTACCCTTGATCAATTCACTAACAGTGCGTTTTTCCCCTGTCCCGTTTTGCATGTCAGGTGATAACATTCCCGAACATTTCCCAGCTACATTACCGTCCTTCATTTCCGGATGCCTCTACTTCCAACAGGTTTTTCAATTCGCACGCAAGTTTTGTATGGGCTGACTTGAAGGGACACAACGTCCAGCATCGAGCAGCCCGTTCTGAAACCCAGTGTCTATTTCGTGGGCTATCAAAAACACCATATGCTGAGTTCCCTGTCGTATGAATGGCGGTGCTTATCACATTCCATTTACGAGTGACGTCTCTTGGGGTTTTTCACAAGTTAGTTTGATAAGATTGTTTGACCTTTGTGTAGGAAAGTTTTTTCGAAGATCAAGCAGAGAATTTGCTCCTTCGGTCTTCCCGGAGAAACATATAAAAAATGTAATCAGGGCAACAGCATGATCTGACTCAAGGTGAGTGGCTGAAAGTCTGGAGAAAAGCCCAGCGTTAATGGCTACAGGGTTAACTTGGTTTCACCGCTGTCCATCAGTGGGTGGATGTATGGTAAAGTACCAATGTCTACTGCGTCTGAATCCAGTACTACTGAGGAGCATCTGTGACCCACAACTATCTGGAAAAAATAAATACCTTGATACTACGGCTTTGTTTACGCTAAAAAGGCCACCATATCATGTCTCTGATGGATGAAGAGACCCAGCTTGTCCATAGCGATCATCTGAGAGTAGGACGATATCCAAACTCCAGGATGGACAGAAATTATTTTGACTAGTGCGGGTTCTTACGAAATTTGGCAGGCAAAGGGCGCAAAGAGGGTCATTTACGGTGTCTAGCAGAATAAGTATGCCTCAGCTCGAGAGTTGAGAGCTATATCAACGCCAGCGTTCCCGCTGTAGTAGATGTAGAATCACTTGACGTTCGTAGCTGGTAACGTTAAGATAACCATACACGGATTTTGTATTCGAGTCCATGAAATATAGAAAATATTTTTTGGTTGACTGTCAGCAGTACGCGGCAAAGCAGTTTGCTGGTTAGTTTTAACGTTAAGGGTAGCGATATATGCAAAGTGAGGAAGTCTGGGGAGCGGACAAGAAGCGGCAGAGTTGAGCGGTGGTGTACAACTAGTCACTTCTCTGGATTCAAAAATGACATGCATACGGCTGCGGACCACAAAACGGCGATCGCGAAATGAGACAAGAGAGAAGTTCGGAGAAAACACTGAGGAAAGATGGGAGATATCAGCAGCTGCCTTTCTTCGCTTACCCGCCCTGATCTACGCGCAAGGAAGGCAACTCGGCTGATGGTACAGCGCGACGACCAATGTGGCGTGAAATTATCGGTGTTTGTTCATTTCATTGGCGTATGTTAGCCGAGGTACGGTCATGGAGACCAAACCTAGATAGAAGGACGGCTAAGGGCCCCCAACCAAAACTTTTGGCTTAACAAGCTGGTTGCAAGACAGCAGTGTTTGCCTTTAGATTACTAGAGCAGTTCAGTTTTTAAGGAACACGTCCACCATGTCTAGACGTGTTCCCAAATCCAGGCCACTGTTCCCAGCCAGATCTCTTTCATGTTACTTACAGGTTTATTACCATACATTGTGATCACGAGCATACTGGTAAATGTGGCTACCATCCAACTGAAAAAGATTTAGATAAATCTGCTCAACAGCCCTGTCGGCAATTCGACCAGTTCATTAATGTGGTTCAATTAGAACAGTGTGCGCAATAAAACCTGAAAGCATGTGCATAGCTGAAGATTTGGTTGTCCCGATTATTGGCTGACCACCTGGAGAATCGAGTTCAAAAACCTGACTTGTTGCTAGTAGGTGGTTCTTTTGGTTTATATGCTCATTACATGATGAATGCTAACGCTTAACTGCGTGATTACCGACAAGCGTAGCAAAGAGTAAAACCAGGTGGTTATCAGATAACGGGTGACTTAAGGAAAGTAGGTTCATGCAGTTATCTAAGAAACGAGTAACGAAACGAACGATGATGAATAAGAACGCGGAAACGACACACGCCTCTGAACAGGACTCCCGCCCGTTCGTTATCGCTCACCGGACAGTTTCCCTACCGACCTAGCTATTGCAGACTACACAAGTCCTCGTCTCATCTACATCAGTTGAAACAAACACTTTTCAAGTATATGTGCCGTATAACGGTCTTGTCCAGTGTGAACATCACACCTGGAGCTCGCTAACTGTCCTGTCAGACATCAACTTACTTACTCATTGGGCGGATGTGTCGTAACTGATCGTGAAACTCAAGTGCATATGTGGGACGTGAGGATGACTGATAGTGGCCCAAGTTTGAAACCGACTACCGAGTTGACATTATGTCAAGCGACAAAGCCATCCAGGTTTTTCACAAGATAAACGAGCATGATCGGCATAAACGTCCAGGATCCCATTTCAGCAATGTCTGCCCTCGGTCGTAGTCAGTAATTAGTGTCTATGACTAAAAAAGCATTTTCAGTTAGCTGTTGTTTGCCACTAGCGCGCGATCATTGCATGTCTCTCGTAAATTTTTCGTGAACTGACTTCATTACGTCCATCAGCTTACCAGTGCTAAGTGTCACAACACCTCGGGCAGCATCACAAATATCGACCAAAAGTGCTCCGGCTTATACCGCTGATTAATTAGTAAGTCAGTAAAACAGCAATGCACGGTGAGTTGTTTTGCTTCGAACATTTTGGTTGCCATGGCCAACCTTTCCTTAAGGACTTACAAACAGGGGCGTTAGTAACAACAACCACACATAATGAAAATGAATTTCACACAGAATGAGGTGGCCTGTAGAGTGCACTTTTGAGCCGCATCTCAAATGAGATGGATTGTGGAGAATGTACATTTTGAATGCCATCAAAATGAAAAGCTTCTAAAGAACGGTGGGAAAAACTCGTTGGCGGAACAGTAAACAAGAAGTTTTTGTTCGTACAATCAACGAACTATCCGACGGAGGATGCGCTGGCCTACAAAGTGTTAGGTGATTAGATGAGTCTGGTCCGGGGAAATAGAATGCTTGCGCAAGAAGCGCTCTGGCCCCTTGATGCCTCCCTTGACAGCTTATGTTGCGGTTTACTCAACTTTAACGTCAGCCTGCGCATCTTGGTCAGCATACATGGGTGTGCGCAACCAGCAAGCCTGTGAGTGCATTGTTGCCCTGTTTCACAAAGAAGAGACCAGAACGGACCAAGTGTAACTCAACACATTGTAAGATAGAGAACGCCTAATGGCAGTATCCATACCGCACACATCTTTGACTGCACACTCATGTTCGTATCTTTCAGAGAGACAATCTGTTATCCGAATGACTTCCAGTTATCTCAAAGCAATCTGACAACTTAATCGAGGACATTGAAGTATTGCATTGTGTGCATTGCTTCGTATTGCGTGGGCTGAATTCCGGCGGTCATCAAAGTGGTTACTGTGGTAACAAATTACTCAACTCAGTTTCGTGTCAGATCACAGAAAAACTGACGTGCTTGTAAGTTTAATTACAAGAAACGTATTCACGATGAATAGAAGAATAATATTATCTGTTTCAGAGGAAACATTTACTGGAATTCGGTAACGCTGCACCGGAGATTTTCAAGCAACAAGTTTTCGGACCAAATGAATCGTAGAGGCAGATAACAATTAGAATTTGAGTCACCTGTGGAAATGAGATAGATATTTGTAAACTTGCATATTATACTTATCTCGTAGAAGATGGAGACAACCGGCGCACTGCATGCCGACCACACGATAATATGAGCGGTGCGTGGATACATCAATTTAAGCAAGGCAGAGAGAACAACATCGTCGATTTGGTCGTCGGTAGCTGGGACCTACAAACTTCCCTCTCCTTGGTGTCTTGTGTTCTCCTAATGTGCGATAACGTTTACCAGAGCCCTAATTGGAACATATGTGAATTTCCAGGTGGATACCCAAACATTTACTCCGGTGTATATAATCTACCCACCCAGGCCTATTCGCAGAGAAGCCAACTCACAATAGGCCAACATAGTCGCACTTCATTTTCAAGACATCGGCCACAGGCAATCCGATGTATCATCATAAGAAGTCATATATATATATATATA
>SJOL01008870.1:70238-83036 GCA_004794785.1 Opisthorchis felineus | reverse complement strand
TATATATGTATATATATATATATATATATATATATATACGCAGGTGATATTTTGCTCGTGACGAAAGATAGAGTGCAGGCTAAACATTTACTCTCAGTTTTTAGCACACGCCCGAAACGCTGCTTTTACTTATGACTTTGAAGCAGAAAGTAAAATTCTTTCTTGGACGTCCTGATCACCAGGAGTACCGATGGCACTACATCACGCTCCATCTACAGAGGACCTACATGGACTATATAGTACTCCGATTTTCTGGCCTGTGTAATAAAAACGTGCTTCTATGAATCAAAACTACTTTGCATTTCGGATGCGCTCGCTGAGGAAAGTGGATTGCTAAAACGTATTCTGTGGTCAAACAAGTATCCCGATCGTTTCTTTGGAAAGCATCTCATAATGAGCAACAAAGAAGCGCAAGTCACACTACCAAAGAGGTCTGTTCTACACTGGTGCTCGTGCTTTTATTCAATTTAAACGGACCTCAAAAGTGGCCTGATGCCGAACATACCTCAGTACAGCTGACAGTTAAGGTATGCACAAGGACTATGCTACTGTCGGCGATCAAAACTCCAACGTCACTTTTGTCAATTAGACATCACATTCACCAACTCGCTTGCAGTTGCGGAGGTATGTACATTAGCAGAACTGACAGGAAGTTAGAAAAACCAGCAAAAAAACACCTCACCAAACATATTCGTGCACTATAGGCTGATCCTGAAGAAGAAGTCAGAAGCAAGGTCATCGATTATCAGGTGTCTAGTCAGGGCAGGGCACAAATTTGAATTCCGTTCTTATTTCCACTTCATACCATGGGGTGACATGAAACTTCCAACATGTATTCTCTCAAGGCAATATCGACCGACTGATTTCGGTCTGTAATGAGTGATCAGAAGCACCCGAGATTTACCCTGAGACTATCTTAGTTTTACTGGTTAGTCACATTTCAGTTTGTTTCCATACGAAAGATACAGTTAGCCCTGAATTTTCTTTCATTTTATTCCGCTCTAAACATAATATGGAAGACTAAGTCATACTGAGTGGATTCATTCCGCAACATTTTTGTATTTTCTGCCTTGTTCATGTTGGTACAACAAGAAACCACTTTCATTAGACCCATAGCGAAATAACAGTGTTTCTCAGTGCGTGCTGTGATCATAATAGACCGACATTACGTCTGACTTGGAAGGACATCGCAAGATGCATTGCATCATACACTTGTGTGCACATGTAGTATCCAGAATCTTAAATCACCGAAAGCAGGCTGTTGAACACTGATGAAAGCAAGTTTGGATCACCTGCTTTTATTTAAGAGGTTCGTTAGGTTTTGATGAAAATGGGACTGGAAATTTAACCAATGGAATAATCCGGAAGATCTATCTGCAAACCATAATTTATTTATCCCAGTCCAGATAATGCCAGTTTGTACCTGCTATCATTTATGGGTATTCTGAGAAAAAGAACATTCATGGGAATTTTGTGCGAGTCCATCCATTCGGGTCTAAAAATCAATGGCAATATAAAAATGAACAGTTAACGAACTGCGCACATAGTCGTCATTCTGTTAGCATAAAGTCGTGTAATTCCTCGTGTACAAGAGAATAAGGGAATCCAGATAGCAACTTTCAGGTTACACGCAGGCTGCGGAATTCCCCTATGGACACCTCCTTACAAAGGATTCTGAAGCGTCCATCTTACCATGCTTCATTCACCGAAAATCCCGGTGAGCAACTACAATGACCAGTGCGTCGAAATCCCGTAGCAGCCCCTCCTCTGATTCAGCGATGTAAAAGACTACAACAAAAAGCGATTATATCTAGCTTGGAATCCAACACCGGTTAAAAGAACCATTCGAGACAAGTTACTGGCAAAAATTAATCATAGGAACCTTAAAGAATACTTCGAGAACAGCCTTAGAGTTAATCGCAATAGAGTGCTTAGTCTGCCTACTATGGCACGTTACCAGAGATCGTTAAAAAAGACGATTCGAGTGAAGGAAATCTGGTAGAGGCACCATTACCGGGTGGGACCGTCAACCATTCCCCTCGGATGCAAGACAGAATAGAACAGATTTCACAATACTGTCCATGGATGGTTAATTGTAAATGATTTCCAAAACTCAAAACAAGTTGTCGGAACATTTATGTTTCGACAAAGGCAGTCCTAAAATACAACAATGAAAGTCAGCAGATTTACAATCCGCGACACGCCCCAAAAACCTGTTGGATGTGCACTGAAAAAGGGGAGCAAAAATCGGAATCGACAAAACTCAGAAAGGAAGATGCGGCATGGTAAACTTCAAAAAACAATGGTAGGTTCAGGAATAAGTTTTTCGTGAATGAGGCAGCATTACAATCATCACTACGGAAAGCATAATTATTAACAGGACAATAACATAGCGGATGCCAAATTTAAATAGAACAATAAAGTTAGGACATCATAGTGTGAACTATACCAACAGACGAGGTCAGCTGAGAGATCTGGGCCCTCGATCGAGTCGTAATTTCAGTCCCTTACTGATTTGCACTGTGGTTGAGAAGAAAAGGAGTTGCTTTTAACACATACGGTAGTTCTCTTGAGTATGTAAACTAGACCACTTCTGCAATCTTGACTGCTTTCTGTCGGGATACTGCTCAGCGAAGTGCAGTTTACTTCAGTTCACTTGATGTGCTTGTGCTCACATCCGCGTTTTTCAGATGGTGAAGGTGTGGTTGCAGAGACACAGGTTAATAGCTTCAAAAAACTTACGTCGCATCTGGTTTAGTGACAGATCGAACGATACATGTCAGGTGACCAAATCAGACTCAGAGTCCGTACGGATCGTTTCTAACAGCATATTACCGGATTCAAAATCTTAATGCAACTGCTCCGGTTGTAGTCAACCAAAAACCACTAGAAGGACAATGCTGGTGGTTGATCAGACGGCAGTTGATCTTTTCGCCGAACTTGGCGACTGGCTTGCAAACTTTTCGTCCACAGTCGAGGAGACATCGGCAGTGCGCAGTTGAGTGGGTGCCTTCTCCGTGCCTTGCTACGTTTATATAGTTTCTGAATAGTACCTAATATCCTGTCATGTGATCGGCTACTTGGAACATACCTTTCTTGTAGTGTTGTTGGCCCGATCGTGATCTGCGCTGCGTTGTGGTTTGTAAGCGTCGTATGTATGCCTCCAGTGGTTGGATGGAAGGCAGTTTTGGGATGCTTCAGGTCCCTTTTCAATCGGTCTGTGCTGCGTTGTAGTCTTCCTTCCTTGAATTTGGTTGCTTGTGATGGCGATTTCTATTTTTTCTATTTTCTGTTTCTATTTCTAGTTTACCTAATTCAGCCTGATTCAGCCTGCTTGATTGTTTGTTTTAGTTTGTCAGCCCCTACGTTCTGTAGTTCCGTGATAATTTTGCTTGCAGTGGTCGATAGACTGGGTCGATTTCGATGTGTTTGATATCTGTCGTGGGGTTTGCGGGATATGTACTGTTCATACTCACATCACTGTCGTTTGAACAGTCGTCCTCCAGTCCTGGCATAATTATTCTGGTGAGTCCACATCAAAGGGGGAAAACGCTGGGCTCGAGTTTTGCTCTTATTGGAGCTCACAAGCAGTGCATATCCAATGGCCGTGCCGGGGTCTGAACTCTGGACACCTGACATGCGAGGCGAGCGTGTTACCACTACTCCACCAGGGCACGTTGGACGCATCTGAATTTTCATGTCTGAACAGGTGAACGTGTTCACGCTTGAGCGATGTGATTGGTGTGCCCGACTCATCATCGAACGACGACCCTGCTTGTGACTATCGATTGACCCGCCTGTCAGGACTTCCCAGTCAGTTAGCGCCACAGACGCTTGAAACCCGCTGGATAACGTTTTTGATATCTGTTGTGGGGTTTGCGGGATATGTATTGTTCATACTCAGATCACTCTCGTTTGAACGGTCGTCCTCCTGTCCTGGGCGAACGTGTTCACGTGTAAACGTTCGCCCGTTCAGACGTGAAAATTCAATGCGTCCAACGTGCACTGATGGAGTAGTGATATCAGGATCGCCTCGCATGTCAAGTGTACGGTGTTCAAACCCCGGCACGGCCATTGGATATGCACTGCAGATGAGCTCTAATAAGAGCGAAACTTGAGTCCAGTGCTTCTCTCCTTTCGTGTGGACTCACCAGAATAATAATTTGCTTCTCGAACACATCGGTTGACGCAGAGCCATTCAGTTCGTCGCCAACAAATCGTGTCCAGTTAACTGAGGAGCTCCCAGAACTTGGTCAGAATAGCAATGATTTGGATGGCAACTAAAAATGGTAAAGTAAGCCATACTCACAGTCTTTGATACTGTCTAATGGAGGTCGCTCGCACACCCCGATGAACACTGGGTCTCGTCATGATCAAAAGCTCTTATTGAAGCCAGAAAAACCCTACCAGCAACAGACGACTATGATTACTCACGAGGATCCCTAAAATGCCTAGTAATGAAGGGCCGAAGGAGTGATAGAGAGCAGTGGTGGATTGTAAAAGCCAAAGAATTGGAGAGAGCTTTTGTAACAGGAAACAGTCAAACCCCATTCTAGCTAACCCGAGGATGGTGGGTGTCATGGAAACGGTCTCCGAAAAAGATGAGAACTCAGCCCATTCAAAAATCGTTGTCTTGAATGACTGACTGTACACTTTGAAGAACAGTTCAGCTGACCCCCGCTAATTCAACCTCTGAAAGGACCAAGTGAACTCGGGTGAAACGTCCATACCAGTCTAACATCGGCAACGGAAGTCCACTGTGCAGTGTCATTGCTTCAACATAACAGAGCACCTGGTCCAGGCAGTTTGCATCCTGCACTCTTCAAAGAAGGTGGTTACTACACCGTGGCCCTACTCGAAAGTAGGTAGAATGAGCGAAAAAGACCGATAGAATGGAGCTCCACGATGGTGAATCCTATTTTCAACGAGGGTGTAAGAACACCCTGCGAAAACAACCGGAATTTCAGCCTAGTGGGTAAATGTTCCAAGGTGCTCTCTGGTATTATCCTTCAAAGGTTATTCAACCATCGGAAGAGTCAGATTTGCAAGAATCAAGCTTGGTTTCTTCCTGGCCGGGGTTGCAATGGTCGTACATATCTTCACTTTATGACAGGTGCTGGAACTCCGCCACTCCTTCCAATGGCCAATAATGATCGTCTTTCTCGATCTCAAGTCTGCTTGCTGTTGCTTTGATCGTCAGGAACTGTGGCAACATCCGTCGATGAAGGGTGCCCCTACCATATTCTTGTCTCTTATAGAGGCACCATATGACTCTCTGCGCGGAGTTGTACCTGTCTACGGTAAAGCCTCCCCCCAATGATGTCAGGCAGGGATATACTCTCTTATCCTTTCTCTTTAACTTTGTAATCGACGTGCTGCTTGGCTGTCCTTCACCTGCCTCTAACAACTACCCAGATGGGATTTGAGTTCGTTTGGGTTATCATCATCACCATCGACAGCAGAACATCAGTTGTTCGCTGCCATACAACTGTAACTTATGTGAAAGCTTTATTGTGAAGAAAAAATAAAAGTAGCCTGCCACAACCAGTCCGAAATGCCTACAACTCCCAGCACTCATTCATACAATCTGGATAGAAAGGGAAAACAAGACCATCATTGGCGTCGATTAACAACCAAATCCTGCAGCGTCTCCAGCCCCTAGTCCATCCATCCGTCCGTCTAAGTTGGCTCTGAGGTTGCAAAACTCACTAGTCAGATCAAATCAAGTTCTCAACCACCATTCAATCATCTCTGCGAGGTGGACAGCAGAGTTTCGGTCCTGGTGATGAAAGCTCCTTATACTTCCACGCGTTAACAAAAAAGGATCCCAACTCTCTAAATAAACAAGCTTTTTTATACATTCAACCTGATAGAAGACGTGACCGTCTTCTGTTTTTTGGCTTGTGCTTTCAAGCTGAAATCGGGCGGAATTCGATGTTTTTCATACAATAATGGAGATTTGCAGATCAACTACTCGGAAACTGTCTTCACAATACTGAACCTGCTGAATTTTTGATCACAGCAGTACCTGTGACACGGTCAGTTGAATGACGTTTTGAGGCCTCGGTACGACTTTACTCCTGCACACTAACCTCAGAAGCAGCATCCAAGTCCGGTCACAATAGATATGGCAACTGCAAATCACGACAAGGCGATCGACTATATGCGCACCATAGTTCGACCCTATTATAACGTCGGTACCAGAGTTTTCAAGCGAGACTATTACTGTGCTTGTCAGATTGTTGAAAAAAGGCTGTTTGTCTAACCCAACTTCGAATTTGGAGGTGAAAGAAAGAAATGATTAAAAGCTAAGTTTTTACAAACACGAACGGTTGGCAGACAATGCAGTTACTGGCAGCCATTGATGGAGTAACCACCCTCGAGCATTCAGGAAAAAGCAAACTTAACAGAAGCTGTTTCTTTTGCTATTCATCATACTTGCGGTCTCAGGACCCTCTGGTTTTTTTCTGGTGGATGGCTGTCCTGATGACAGTCCCATTGGACTTCGTTCGTTGTTCACTCCAAACCGCTGTTTCACCACTGAGAAATCTTAATACAGTACTTAAGTGGGATTAATGCCTTCCAGCATGCTGACAAGTTTGCGATTAAGACCACTGGGGTCATCATCCATGCCGTTTGATGACCTTTACAGCATCAAGATAATGATGACCGCTGGGCTAATAGCGTCAAGTGCAGGTCAGTAAAATCAAACAGAATGTCGGAGGTTCACATCTGACGGCCTATGAAAGTGAGCTAAAATAAGTAACTTTTGAATATACAGCCTTCTGTTTTAGTACTTGAAAGATCTGCTTGGACCATCAACAAATGATCAAAATAATCCATACATATTCAGCGACGCTAAACAAGACTGCTATCAATGCTACTAGCGATCAGTCAAATCAGCGACACATCGGTAAAACGTAGTCGAAGATTTTGTCCACGTAAGGGAACTCGAATCAAGTGACAAATTTTGTCATAACGAACTGTGCTACAGTACCCCGCAGGCAGAAAAAAAGTGGAAGCATGCGGTGACGCCGATGACGCACGTCAGGGCATACAGGAAAGAATGGTGTAGTGGAATTTCAGTGAATTATCTGCACCGGTGGCTGGAGGCACCGACATAATGTATGCTGCCACTCCAGTTAATAACATCAATAGAACATATAACACAGAACAGATGGTAAAGCCCTCGACTCTTCCACTACACATCAGAGATGGCGGGAAAAGGTAAGATAATTCCGGATTTAGATAGTGCATTTCTCTGGTTCCAGATCTGATAGTTTTATTGGCCTTTTTGTTGTGGGAGGTGAGCAAATAAGGCGCATGTAAAGAATGCAGCGTGTGTTCGAGCGAGGACAACGGTGCTTTCTGCATCGCTCTCAGTGTGCTCTAAACACGAAGACCAATAAGATTTGTGAAACTGGACGAACAAAAAAGCGTTTATGCTCTAACCCTGGCATTGAAGAGTATCTACACAACGGGGAACTCAACATGAAAGTGAAATTTGCCGATATTTGATTTGTTTCTGCCTGTTCTTATACATAAGAAACAATATAATGTAAATGTAAGTTTGTTACACCTTATTTGGAACATCGAACCAAAGTGCACCAGAGCTTTACGGAGTTTGTGCTGCGCACTCTTTATGGAACATAGACCACTTCTGAAGAGCAAGCGCGGCGAACTACGTCAATATTTACCATAACCCCGTGTTGATGGAATAAGAACAACAGAAAATTGATCCATAGTCATACGAGATATTTTCTTTAGACTCGATTTACATAGCCTTTAAGCTGAAATACCATCTCAGTTTTGGTGAACCACTGGCGATAGTTTCCTATCATCATTTGTGCCTGATATAATTTGGACAAATAACCGGCTAAATATTTAATGCTTGCGCATAACGACGTGGCCCACCTATAGACTTTTATGATACCGTCGATATATACTCCGATACTTGCTATTGACGCACCGCCACGCTCCAGTCCGCTCCCTAACAACGCGTTGACTATATAATCTCGTCTGGAGACAGATTGCCCAGCCCGGAAAACAAACGAACCGCCATCCAGGTACTTCCTAAAGATTTTAACGACTGGCTGTGTGCTGGTCACAGTTCCGCACGAGCCACCAGTCTAAATTGACCCTCCCTGCTCCATCATATAGATTCTGTGCTTGAAATTTTGTTACAGCTAAAAAAACGTGTTCTTTTAATGTGGCCGGTTTTCAATTTTGCAATAAATAGATAGCTGTACTGTTGCTAGCATGAGATTTGGGGATTCTAATGATTTCGTCCTTTAATTGAAGCTAATCAATGCTGAAAACCGGAAAGCACTGTATGGTTGTTGCATCCTTTTCGGAAATCATCAGCAGTGCGCATCCCACAATACTCCAGGGAGTCTCGAACCCGCGACCTCCCAGATAGTAGCTTGAACACTTAACCCTTCGGTCATGAGCACCCAATCAGCAGTGTGAGCGGGTCTCACTCAACCCTGCACCGACGATGTCACCTCAGTTGGTGAGGAAACTTTTGCAATCCAACTGCCAAGCTCGGCGAACAGACCAACAACCAAGCAGCGCACCCGAGCTACCTATATTCCACAACACTGCCTAACTCGTACTCAGTTATCTCTACTCGTGTTCACCCGATATTTGGTGATTAGTTTCCTAAGTTCGCAGTTGAGTGGACTGCAGTGATCCACGGTGCCTTTCTGACCCCAAGGACCGGAAAGTTCCCAATTGACAGTAATCTTCCATAATGGGTTTAAGGAGTGTCGACGTAAGATTACTGGTAGGTTTAGAACGATACTCGTTCATCCTTACAGGATTTAAGCTCAAAAGTAGACCCTGGTCGTACAATTGGAGAAAAGACGTTCTCATGAAATCTACCGCAATTTGAAGTATTACTTGCTTCTATTCTATCTTCATTCATTTGACAACGGGGCTATTGTAATATAGCAGGAGTTGGCTTGGTGTAGCACGTATACGAGAAAATGGCGCGCACACCAGTACTTAGTGATACATCAGAATCACCAGCTCAAAATGCAAGGTTTATAAAGTCAAGGAAATTGGGACATGCCCAAATACGACCTACCAAAGAGAGTTTTAATTTCCGCTCGATGAACTCAATCAGGAAATCTTGCAGTGGACTGACAATGACAATGTAATGTGAAGCGAAACAAGCTACAGTCAATCTGCAAGCTACTTAACACTTATATGGCTGCAGCTAATGTGATTCTCCCTGCGCGTAGCTGTAAATCCTACAGGACATGGCAGGTAACTAACCCAATTTGTCAGCATGCCGTTACTTTCAAGCCGAAAAATCGGGACAATTTTTGCCTGTCAGTGTGCGCTGATTCTGCCTTTGGCGGTGTTTGCATGGAAACCATATCAATTTCAACAAAATACCCAGATGCCTTCATTTCCATACTGTTCGAAGGTGTGGTTACCTTGTCCTTGATGGTTTATTCCGAGGATATCAGACCTTTTTCCGTGGATTCCCAACGATTCCCTTTCTTCCCACTTTTTACGAAGGCCTTGTTTCCTCACTTGCACGTGTAGTGAGCACCAGTAGTTACCACGAAACTGTTGTCTTCTGAAACATACATTGAAACCAGTCAGTGGTGCGGGGATAATCTGTCAGAATCAACTGTAACATAAATAATACTGTTCGAATTAAGAAGCCAAAAGAGCCTCTTCAGTATCAAGGATCACGAAGTGTCATTTGCAAACCCGGATTAGAATTCAAATTTATCCAGCGAGTTTATCAGTTTAGAAACCATCAACAGGTGGGATTGTGTTCCGAATTCATAATTTCCAAACCCGTGATTTGGTTCTTGAACCTACAGTTTTGTGTCATTTTTTGCAAGTAACCGGATTGATAGTCTTCCTTCTGGAGTAAAATCGTTCTGCGGGGGACTAAGCTATGGGGTCCTAGGGAGGCGTGGGATGCCTTCCTATGGAAAACTTGCAAAGAATAGTTGCTGTGGCGTATCCTGGGCGAATAGCTTGGCTTTAGGGGATTACTGTGGTCCGATTTGAATTTGCAAGTCATCCTAATCTAAAGTGTCACATGACAGTTCACCGGATTAGGTAGTGCTGAAATTGTACCGCGGCTTCCGACCACCTGACTACAGTTTCAGGCCATACATCACTGTATACTAGAGTACATTGGCGCAATATAATGGCCCACTAAAACCATACCCGCAACCTACCTCAGTTGTCTCTTCCATTGTATCTCTCGTCTTACCTCCGTCAGTTTCGGTCATTTTCTGTCCGATTCGACTCTACGTCAAACGGGTGCATTCGCTACTGGGTTTTACAGTGGTATTGAACACGCTATAGAAAAGTCCACCCAGTTGATCGTTTTCTTGCATCTCAACAGCTTTAACCAACCACCCTGGAGTGAAATTTACTGATTGGTTGAAATTTCACGAGGCAAGCCCACGAAAAAAGTGATATACGCCTGCTATACGTCACCAAAGCGGCAATTTTTTGTCACCTGACCGCACAGGAGAGAAGACCAACAAAAAAATCAAACATGGGGATGCAGATTGATGACGTAAAATGACGCAAGTGGTTCTTCTGGCGTTTATGTGGCTATGGCAACTGGGTGATATTTCGTCGTCATCATGACGAGTTGCTTACTAGCCCGCCAAACTCAAAAGTTGCTGGGACGACACCGGAATTTGTTTGTGGCGTTCTCAAAGGTACGAATCGAGCAGAACGGATTGTGACAAACTGTGCCAAAAACAGTAGGCTAAATTTTGCTACCAAATCAGATAGTAGACATTTGGGGGGGGGGAGAATTTGTTCACAAAAATGGTCACTATTCGTCTATTATGCCCACTTCTACGAATAAATGTGACGATAAATTTATTCCCTTCCAATCACGAAGATTTAACCGAATACGCGATAGGGAGCCTTATCGGCGGCCACTCTTTTGGATGACAGAGGGTGATAACGCAGGTGAAGTGTACTTCTGTCATCTGAACATTACTGAACAAAACAAAATACGACATATTTATTTTCGATAACCTGTCCATAGGCCAGCGGAAGTAAAAAGGTCTGAAAAATCTAGTCAGAAAATGCCAAGCAGTTGAAACAAACAGTACCAAGGTTGTCGTCGGGTTTCATAGATCTCAGTTCGTCAGTAGACAACGCAGTGTGAGCTGCGAGGACTTGATGAGACTTTGTTTGCAGCATGACATGACATTCGAGGACGTTCAATATGTGCTGCTGACAACTCGATTTACGCAGCTTTTGTGGATAACCAGAGTTCGATATTCGACCAGTTCAGCATACTGCCGAACTTTGCACTAGTAGTCATCGGGTTTGCAGGTTCGTTTTGTATGGAAAATTCAGAAACAAACCATCCAAACTCGGTTAACAGCCGGTGGTTTTTCCACTGACTCACTAGACTAAGTGAGGATCCAACATGTGTACGGTCAGCAGGAATCAAAATTCTACCGTTCTTCATCGTGTGCTGACAGTATGACAAACTTACTTGTACGCGTCCGGGAATGGCCAAACTGACCAGCGTTATGTGGTGTCCTTTTCCGCGCAACCTGTCGTTCCCAACGAATCGCACACAGTGTCACCGAATGAGCGGACGAAAAATCGAATTATACCATGGACTAGTGAAACAAAGTCCGAAATTTGACATTAACAGATTCCAAATTAGCATACACGACAAGAATCTATCGGCGTCACATCACGCAATGATATTTATCGAGCACAAACCGCTAAGGAGGCGGGACCAGAAACTAACGCGGCCCACGCACCACAAATTTATTGTGATTCATGCACTACACTAAACTATGGTGCGAGTCCATATCTCTTTTACCGAAACCACAGTCGTACACGGTGGCACCATTCCAAACAGTGAGTCAATCTGGCGTAACCTAAGGCACCGCAAAGAACAATACTCGAATTGCATCCATTTCAGACAATCAACAGTAATGTAGAACTCACAATCTTCTCCCCATTCCTGGTGCCCGCGGACGATGTGAGGTTTATAAGTCTTGTAATCTGATCAAAAACATTCACAAAGCTGATCCGTCGCCCAACAATTCCAATAGGGATGGTGTCCCACATGCACACTCTCAGCGAACAAAACCAACATAGTGTTCCTCAGGCACACGATGTAGGTATCTATGTACATAGAAAATCATGATATTCAATTCGGTGTTAGGCAGTGATCAGTAATGCAGCTAGGCAACCTAGCCTTCCTACCTGCTTCCCACTCGCGCCAATAATAAGCTGTACAAGTCTGGGGCCATTGCCACAATAACGACGAATTTCGCTTGAACAGTGCAGTGGCTACAAAGCTGGCAGCTTATCGGTGTATCCTAGCAACCATCCGGTACCACGGAGCATCGTCCGCTATGAGGCTAATCGGAGCATCGTCATCATTATTATCAGCTGTAAGAAACCGCGTACTTGTCGTAGTGATTGTAGCTGCTACAGTTTCGTTCACCGATGACTTGGGGAGGGTAGGTAGCTGCGCATTGAAGGCGGGAGATGATAAATTGGTGCGTAAATTCAGGACTGTTAAGTGGGCGGATTGGGAAGGGAGCTATGCATTGAAGGCAATAGCCTGGATGCACGAACGCCATTGAGGGCACGACTGGGCCATGTCTGTAACCATTCATGTGTCCCGTCTCAGGGTCCCCATCCAGGAAGACGGCAATGACCAGCGCAGCTGAGTTTGCTGGTAATGGCTTTTATACTTCGCTGCCAAGTCATTGTTTGGCCTCCCCCGGCTCGTTTCCACCCTTCACGTGGTTGTGCGAAAAGAACCCT
>SJOL01008870.1:33162-69463 GCA_004794785.1 Opisthorchis felineus | reverse complement strand
GCGTACAGCGCCTCAAGGAGGGTCAAGAATTTATGGGGGACACCTTTGCTCCACAGACACTGCCATAGTGCCTGACGGTCCACAGAGTCAAAGGCAGCCTTCAGATCGAGGAACACAACCACTGTTGGTTGCTGAAAGCAGTGTCGCTGTTCCAGAATCTGTCAGAGGGTGAAGATGTGATCGATGCATCCTCTTGCAGGACGGAACCCAGCTTGGTTTTCACGGATCTGCCTTTGCCTGTGCTCAGTCAACCGTCGAAGGATAAGAACCAGAGAGGACATTCGATGCCACAGCTACCAGGCTGATGCCAAGGTGGTTCTCACACAGCGTCCGCGTACCCTTTTTGAAGATAGGGATAACTGTCGACATGCCCATTCTGCAGGCACTTTCTCTTTACTCCATATCGCACCAATTAGTTTTGTTAGATTGGTCATCGGGGATTCTCCGCCTTCTTTGAAGAGGGCTGGAAGGCGGAGCATCGATGGAACCGTGGACACCTCATCAGCGCTAGAACTATTCGCGGTTTAGACTAGTTACGTGCACGTAATTGACGCAAACGACTCTACACGGACAGTACGGCAGAGCATGAGCAAAATACAGCTGGGATAAATTAACATGGAGGATATTAACTTCGTTGACATCACTTCTGGAGCAGATTCGCAGTGAACCGCGCTCGCACTTAAACTGAAACAAATATTTCACCGACAACCCGACTAAAATCCCTTCCGTTTGTTCGCAGCGATCAGCAGAACTAAAAAGCAGAACTACTGGTACCCTTAAGCAGGACTTTTACAAACATATTGAGACCTTTTACCAGAAGTCGTTACTTTTTTGAGCTCACTGAGCTAATGATGATATCATCGTAATGCCTAGAAGTTTACGTTCCTATGTCGAAGATGCGAGATAAGTTGACCGACTGAACAACGCTTCCCTACTCACTCGATTTTAATCGTTCATCCCCCCATAAACGTTGAAGCCGTTACTAACCCTCCGAATTACTGTTGTTGTGTTTCGTACTTCTGACCAGGAACCAATGGAAATGAGAGGGGGCCTGAAATATATGTGTGGTTTCCAGGGTCCGAATTGAGCTGGTCGAAAACTAAACGCTAATTTGGCGTTGCAAAAGTCCGAGGACAATTATCCTCACTTGACATTATACTAATAACAAAAATAATATGAAACGCCCCCTATCCCGGCTAGGCGCTTAAGGTCACGTCTACGGACAAGTTTCCTACGTTACGGCAGTATTGCTCTCACAAGTATCAGCTCGAGTGGCGAGTGTGGGTAGACATATTGTCGCAAATGCTCGTAGGCAAATCGGTGGCCACATGCGATGTTGCATACCAGATGAAAATCAGTGTGCAGCTGACGCGAAAATAGCAAAACGAAACAGAAGCAGCGTTTCGAACAAAAGCAAGTCAAGGGGTTCGGTACGGGATCAGAGGTTAGATCAGAAATAGTCTAATCAGAATATTCTGTGAAATCAAGTGTTTGTTTTTGTTCCTTATTTGTACTTGACTGTGTTTGTGATCGCGCTTGTTTCCTCTGCGTTACCATACTCAAAAACAGGTCGCACAGGAGCAGGTATGGATGGAACTTGTTTCAACAGACCGTCGCCACGTGCAAAGAAATCAACGAAAGATCAAAACATTCGTAGGACAGTGTGGGGTGAAATGTTTAAAATCTAACGAACAAAGCCGACGTCTGGTAGACCAATACCTGTTGAACAGAGAGCACAAAAATATAAGAATAGACGTCAGTGGATGTGAGTAGCAAACTCCAGTTGACAGAGAAGGGGCAGTTGAGAATGAATTTCAGGATCACAGTGAATGAGTAAGAACCAAAGCACGACAGGTCGGTCCGTGGGAATCTGAAATAGAAAGTTGTCCGAGTGTACGGGCGGATCCCGCTAAAATCGAAAGACTGGCAACCAGCCGCTCATCTACTCAGCAATTTCGCAACACTGGATGACTAGTCTGAAGATGGCGCATGGACCCTCTGTAAATGGTCCAATCTACTGCTGTACATGTCGTTAAGATCTTCGGTCAATCTGTAGGGGGGACAACCAAGCGCTTGGAGGAACGAAAGACCCGAGCAGTTTTAACAAGATGGGACTCAACGACGCAGACAATAGTAACCATATAGTGCTTGTCAATGGAACGAAGATACTGGGAGGGAAGAGAATAAAAACGGGTGTAACTGGAAGGTAAACAGTATGAAACAGTGATAGCCGTGAAAATAGCATCACTAATTATTTCACTTATTTTTCACGCGGTTATCCTGACGGACAGCAGTAGTTTTGTTATCAATCGATAAACAAGAGTGGATGGAAAAATCCAGCCAATTCCGATCCAGTGGGTGCTTGCGTCTCAAGCACACAAGAAACAGCAACTGTTGAACGGGAAGCTGCCGAAGACGCAGTATGTCTGGACTGCGTACGAGTGCTAGACCATGTTGCATGTGTGTTGCTGGTTGTAGTGATCAGGGATGCTGACTGGGGCGAAGCGGTGGTAGATGGAAACAGAGATGAGGGTGGACCACGCGAGTGAGGATTCGCCGAACCGGTTAGGCTAGTAGGTCGAAGTAACCCAGAAGAGGTCGCACTTGGGGATGTTGTGATGGCTGATGCACGGTTATTTAAATGGGGTTGACTGCGGGATCCAAGTGAAACGAGGGCAGAAGGTGGTATATAGATGGAAGTTGAGATAACGGAACTGGAGGAGTCACCAGTCAATCGGGTGATCCTGACGGATGGGTCCTCCGCAGTATCCGCCGCCCCAAGAGACTGCGAATCAGCCGAAGACGGATTCTGACGAGTTGTACGTGAAATAACTAATGTTCGCACTGGTGAAGTGCGCCGGAAGTTGGCAGTGTATGCAACAGTCGAAGTTCGCTGCTGGTTCAAAACGTCTGAAGGATCAGAACTGCGCCTAGCTGGAAACGAATTATTTCCTATAGGGGCCCGCTGAGGATGGCGGGGAGATGAAAGACGGTCAACAGGCTGTAGAGTGGCTCTAGTCCCTTCGCTTCCGTTGACGCCAATGCCTGAATCACCGGTTTGGCTAGATGCCACACCATCACCGCCCATTAGAGAGGTTTCCAGAAATGCAAGGGCTGTATCAAGAACGGGGCAGGCTGGTTGGTTGAGGTGGACTGTAGAGAATAGAAAGAAAACATGTCCATGGTGAACTTATACGGTCATTGTAAGTAGTGTTTCTAGTACAGCTCCAAATAGGTGATTCAATAAAACCTAATCTGAGTTGCTAAATTCGGTAGGTGAAGTGCTCCAATAATGCACAACAATGCACACTATAATTACTCTGCAAACTGAAACTGCCCAACATCTGTTTTGGAACGTGAAGTATTAGCATTGCCTTTCATACTACACATCCAAACACCAATAGGTATATGTATGAAAAGCTGCTATTCTGCAGAGACTTGAAAGAAACTGGGAATGATGGATGAACTGTTCTGTGCTCTCCGGGTAGATCAACTGAATAAAGCGACCAAATGGTCTTTTCTGGGAATGGTCTTTCCAGATGGGTGCAACCGGACTACAGCGGCAATATTGCGTGACGGATCAGCAGTTTAGTACGACAGGTCAAATCCACAGAGAGGTCGAGTTATACTAGGAAAGACAACCCACGTCAGCCAATCCAACGTCAGCCAGGTGAATGCGGCGCAGCACGTGTTAGCCGATATTTCATGTGCACTACTCTATTGCGTCTGCAAAAAGGTTGACATTTTCAAACCAACTAACTTGTTGAAACTATCCATATCTGAACGGTTGGTCGCCTTCATTCGCAATGTAACAAAGAGAAATTCAGCACAACCTAATAGGCAGCATTATGGAACTGATAGAATAATTGTGAAAGAACAAACTAGAAAACATGGTCTTACACATTATTGCACTATTGACAGCATCTGCCAAACGCTCTCGATGAATTGGATCCAAAAACTTCCTGAATGGACTTGTATAGGGGTCCTGATAGGCGATCAGTCCGAAGGCACCCTGGACGACAGATGGAAGGCAAGTAGTGAACGGAATAAGAATTGGGTGGCTAAGACTCGTAGTTAAGTATAACTCCAATAAAACGTTGAAAGAGATGTTGGACCTTCAGTTCACTTTCACAACAGGAAACTATTTCTCTCAGACGTTTCTGCAACTGCACATCTAACAAGTATACAGCCACAAAGAATTCGTTGTCTCAAAGACAGAAAAGACACAGTAACCGGCGCTTTGAGGAAATACTCTTAAGTTCAACAGCACCAGACAAAGCAGAATGAAATTAGCCATTTCCTACAGTGCACATAGGTCTGATTAGATTAGTCGAAAATCTGTACGATACAGGAGTTTTTCACGGTTCTCAGCGAGCCATATGAAATTCAGCCAGCGAATCCGTAACTGCGCCCTTCCAATGTAGCAAGCGTGATGAGTAAAACGTGGTATATTAGGTCAAGAAGTGTCGTCCCTCTGGGCAGAAATTACATTCATAACGTATAAGATGCGTGTAAAACGATGGCTGGATGACAAGCTGTAGAATATGAGGATAGGATATCACATGATGGTGCGGCTGTCCATCGAAAAGCACACAGCAGCCCAATCCAGCTACAAGCTGAAAGTACGCTTGTCATACTTTAAAGTTTAAATCAAGTCGCTGCTTACGTTCTAAGAGAAAAGCGTGTTTTCGATACATTAAAAGAATGCATATAAACCTCTACTTTTATAGTGTAAACAGTGAAGCACTAACTTAAATCCAAAATCAACTCAATACGGCACCGCTGAAATAGGCGCATTTGAAAATCACATTGGTGTTAGCGAGAACGTCAACCACATCTCCCGTTTATGATATTATCCCACTGAATGTGGTACACAAACGAGAGATTCAACTGCAGTCTAAGTGAGTCTCCTGTTAATGTCCACTTGCTTTGCAAATGAGTGCATTTTACCAATTGTGTACAATTTTGGGGTTAATTAGGACATACGAGCGACGGAAACTCGGAGACTATGCTGACCTGGTAAGCTTAAGAAGAGTCAAACCGGTAGTGGGCTGCCGAAAAGCTTTCCACAACCTTATGAGTATGAGAGTATGAATTTAAACCAATGGTTATGTTGAAAAATCAGTATAATATATCGCCATCAAAAATTGGTAGGACAATGAACGAAAAACTACGTATTGCCATAAACAGTTCGAGAAACAATTGCAGGCCATAGCCGTGAACATCTCGGCGAACTAACAGTTACGCGAAGAGATGAAATACGCAGACTGAAACCGTGAACTTTCGAAGTCCAGTGTAACTGGTAAAAATGATTGCAAGGTCGGAAGAGGCTTTGTGGGTGAAAAATCCATCGAACAAGGTCGGTTGAATAGTGGAGAGAAAGGAAATTTCATTTTAAAAATGACACTAGCACATTTAAGGCATGCGAGATTGTGTGAATTCGACTTGGCAATGTTAAATCAGTCGATTTAATAATGATACACAATAAGAACAATAGGAAAGGTGACTCACACTTAGTAGCTGCAGTTGATTGTCCGTAATCGCATTACGACATTGCAGTTCCAACGCAGTGGCACGCAACATTCGGCCGTATTCGACCAGATAAATCACATCCTTTATTGACCAGCAGGAAGAAAGAACGAGGCAGGAAGGATTGTCGATCGAGGAATCGTTGGTTTTGTTACTATCTGGCATGTCCTTTTTGCCCTCAATTTCAGAAGTGAGTTCCTCTGGTTTGTTAGGGGTAGGTGAGTGCGGAAATACCGATGAGGGTTCCGTCGGACTGGGTATCGAGACCCCGCCATTAGGTAAGGTGGAAACTCGAACGTTTGTCCCATTACTCATTGACGGCTCACGAGAGCACTGGTAAGAATTGGCTGTGCAGTGACTAGTCCCATTTTCCGGTTCATTGGGGAGAGCTGGTGGGTCAGCTGAGGGGTTCAAGCAACACGCTGCTGGTGACACAACAGAGCTGTCACGAGATTTTCCACGACGTATGATATTGATACACTTTGGACGACTGTTGCCGAGCCGTTGTTCGGTGCCAGTCAAGTCTAACAGACCGACAGCAGCGCCGATGCTGTCAAGACCACGTTCCAACTCAGGTGGCCCACAGACGGGAAGGCATACACCTCCAAGCACTCTTGTGGTATGTTTGTGGCCCTCTGAAATCCGATGAGAACCCGGGACTACTCGGTTTACAACCTAAAACAATAAAAATACGGGGTATCAAGAACAACACAGTTAGTCACAGTTAGTATAAAAACATTGCCGGAAAACACATCGGATGGACTACAATAGATTGGCGTGTAAACGGTCATCTTGGACACATCAACACCAACATGATATCCGATAAGAGTGCACACATCCGGTTTGGATTTCTTCAAAGTGGGAATGGGACAAGTCTAAACATTGAGCAGGATAATGGTCAAAACTTTCAGGCCCTTATCAGTGAAGTGCAGGTAAATACACAGTAACTAAAAAGAAAAACGAGTGTATACAGTCTACCTAAGTGACCTCGATGCAATGGAAAAAAATGTGCTTCAAGAACAACCAGAAACGTGTTGACAACAGGTAGACAGTTTCGGTCTGCATGACATTGACGTTGTTGACGTTCCATCCTAACCGGACCTCATTAGCTGCGGATAGGTTGTATTATTCGGAAGCCATAATGTGGTGTTCTGCTATATAACGCAGCAGCAAACACTACCTACCAAGATGTACAGCTCTCAGCTGAATTCAACGAGCCACAAAACTGCTGTGATTATTCCATTGCTTAATGAACAAAGACACCCTTTCCTCAAATACTAGCGAATATAAGGCCTAGATGAACAAGTAGCTGCAAAACACATGTCCACGGTCTAGTGGTTAAGCGTTCATACCATGTTTTCTAATGTTTGCTGATTGTGAGGCATTGTAGGTTCAAAACGGTTGGCATCTCTTTGCTGTGTTGAACGGCTAAAATCATGACCATGAGCGTGCAGTCCAGTATGTAGGAAGCATGTATCGATTAAGACTTCATTCCAATAAGCTCACAACAAAACCTATACGCACTACGGAGGCGACTCCCGGGAATGTGCGCATTCCTGTGCAATACCATTCGACGAGATTTAGTGCACGCGCATACAGAACAGTTCGAATATATATATATATATATATATATATATATATATATATATAGTGAATTAGCTGACATAGGTGTTAAGCAAAATAACAAGCTTAACATGTCGAAGCTGGAGAATTTCCGCAATAGGCCGCTTATGCGAAAATCATTTATGCTATCTGTTCACAAGCCTATGAATTACGTACAGTCACCGCTCCTCCAAAGGATCACCCACAGGACCGACCAAAAGGGAGTTCCACTATCACTTGCTACATTCTAAGAGTTGGAAATACACTTCTAATGACTAGCTGTCAATGTCAATTCCCGAAAACAGGCTTACATGTCCATATTTGTTACCATTTTAGTTAAAACTGGTTGATTTATGAATTGTTTCCGGCACAAAATATTTGGCCCCGAAGGGGGGGAACTCACATGTGTAGAGTGTCTCCGTCGATCAACAGTTGTAGGCGGAGTTGTCACAGAGCAATTACGAAGCGGTTCGTCGGGGTAGCACTGATGATGAAGAGGATAGACGGGAACTGGTGTGGTGTCGTTGAGTGAAGCACGGCGTTCCAGATGTGCTGGCGTGTCCAGACGCAGACGGATAGGGGCCTGGCAACTGGAAGGACTATGCTCATGCTGATGATGCTGAGGTTGAACAACCCGCGGGGTTGGTAACAGGCGTGATTGTCGGGATGGTTGCTGTTCACAGCCGTTAAATCCATTTACTATTGGCTCGGGTGAACACTCCAGCGAACTAGAGGGCTTTGGGCGCTTCTGAGCACCGATACGTGAAGAAGCGTCTGTGATGTTCAAGGCTGGTTGAGAGTTATGTCGGTGGACTGAGGAGTAGGACTGTTGGATGGGAACCGAGGCAGAGTCAAGATTCTTTCCTGAGGCACATGAGGAGTCGGTTTGGTTACACATCTGTATGGTGGAAGGAAATGGATCCCACTAGAGATGACGAATACAAACATGTACGCACTAGCAGCTTCCGGTACCCACAAATAATACATCATATACACTCCAGAGCCTGAAATCATGTGTGCATCTATCATAGAGTACCCCATACACCCAGTACAAAAATTCACTTCGCATTAACGCAGGAAACTCGCCAATCGTTAGATGAGACAATCACCCATAAGGTTTCCATATACTGCTCAGAAATCTACTATCTAGGTGAGGTGCGATGATAGTTTCAGGTCTCCTGGGAGCAGCCACAGTTAACGCATATTCACTATCAGACTCACATACGTGCAGGCAAGTTTGTGCGTATCCCACACGGATGGTGAAACCTTATGTACGGGTCACAGTTGGATACAAAGGACATTTGACAAGAAAAATTGTACTTGAAGATGACTTCCCGAGGAGGAGCGGGTTGAGCACGCATTCAAAAGCATTATGGAGGACATTGGAAAAACTCCACATAACATGTTCAGAGAAGTGGCTTATGACAAGGGATAGCAAAAGAAAGCGAATTTTGGACGTTGTGAAGTTCTCCGCTGCCCATTGGTCTGTAGCTTAATGCTCAGGCCGCGTAGCTCGCATGCTTGAAGGAACCCAAGGTGAAAACGTGCGTCCGGATGACAGCAGTTAAAAGACATCAAAATGATTATGAGCTGTTTGCTGTACCCAAGTTGGTTGACCACGGACACAGACAACGGAACTGAAAAATAAAATCTGATATGGTCTGTAATAAAACTGATAGGCACGGCTTCGGCTAATTTATACTAACATCTTAGTGTGACATGCTTTCATCTCGAAGGCGTATCCAGCTAACAAAAGTGTAAGCTACTGCCACCATACGCATACACGTAGGACAAAGATTTTCAACTACACCTGATGCGAAACGATAGATCGTTGCTGTCAACAGGCCTAACCTGGCTGGATACACACAGATCAGGAAAAAATTACGTCCCTATGCATCTGCTAATGGACAATGGCGAAACCGAAGACAAACACATGGGCGATAATTCGCGAACCGGATCCACAAAGGTCAGTTCGGGTAAAAAGTAGTAGTAGTTTTTTTCAATGAAACTGGATTGAAAAAGGCGTGAGAATAAACCAACTCAGCAATTAATGAAGCCAGCACCAACAAATGCGACCTGAACGGACTGTATGGAACTTCGTAACAGACCACCTCACTGATGCAGATCAGAAAACGCGTGTGAGTGAACAAAGAACCATTGTTCACAGCAGAGACATAGTTTGGAGATAGGTGTCAGTCAACGCAAAGCAAACTGGACTGATGAACTAGAAACCTTAGTACCACTTAGCCATGAGTGGTGTCAGATCGGCGAGCAACCCTTAATTAAATGACTTAGTACGGAGTAGCAACACAAAATCAAATCACTATAAGACGGTTAGAAGTGTAAAAAGATTGGCAAGAAATTAGGTAAAGCTTCGGACCAGATGCTCTTGGGAGAGAACCAAAAGTCCCGGATATCCAAGCAGTATTTTCACCGAGCATAAAAGTCACTTTAGACGAAACCAAAGCAGCAATCGTGCAGCTAACGAAGAGGTTAATTTGGGTTCCAAGGATAAGGTATACTTTCAATCCTATGCGCAACATCTGTTAAGACTACTCAGCACGTGCTCAGATTGTGGATGGATAGGTGACCTTCACGGATAGTTGGAGGCAAAATATGCGAACGAGCCAGTCGCAGGTCTCAGATGGTAGTACTAACAGTACAGAGAGCAAAGGGCCTAGACCACACATTATTACCATCTAGGCATAGCTTTCGACAGGCCTCACAACCCGAGTCAACTCACAGAGTTGACCAGAGCGCACGCATGAGATAAACCTAGGAAAACTTCCAGAAGAAGCTTCCCGATTTGCAACCAAATGTAAATGGTGTCCCGTAGAGAAAGAACATCCGATAAATATTGAGACTAATCTGTAAACCAAGAGTGAAAAAATCATTCCGATCAGGAGACTATCATAAAGTCTCACATCAAGCAGTGATACATCCTTCTTGAAGGTCGTGGTATGAAGTGAACGCACATCAGAATACTATCAGAGGGAAATTCCCAACACACTGAAAACACTTGCATCTATTTTGAGCACGTTCCAGTGTCCCTACTTTCTACAAAATCAGCTTTATAACCAGCTACATTAATCCGATAGACTTATGCCTGGTTATTTCGATCCAAACCTAACCGTTGCAAGAGACATACTAACCACCAGACCCGATAACCCGGGCAGATAGTACAGCGAATGTGTACAGATGAACTAAATTCTACACACTACTAAAAGTTCACACCCCACATTGCCTCGCTAATTAAATTATAATTCTGACATCTCGTGCTTCCTTCGAGTGGCATGGCAGCTAGGCACCGAAAGAATGTTACAACTGAACGACTTTTCGTGCAAAGCAACGCAGATTAACGTGGTGTTTCAATTCAATCCCCATTGCAAGGTGGGGTACAGGCATCCTTACTTTCTTGACAGTATTTAATCGTTTTAGCCCCTGCTGAGAAGTTATGATGAAGGAATGCACATTGGACTGCAGTTCAGAATGAATCAAAGTGCAATCACCGATTAATGAAACACAGTGTTGCTGAGGTAAGGTGTGGGACAAAAAACCGTCAAGTAACTTCAAGTTCAGGGAGCATAATCATTAGTGGAAACACATGTGGGAGAGTTTTTACCAGGAAGTTAGACAAACGCGAAACCCCAATTGCCGATTCGTTAGGCGCTTGTTTCAAAGATGTAAGCGTCAGCTAGACAATTGACTTTTATCTAATTCCATAAAATTGAGTTCGGGCAGCCTGCTACATCCCAGAGGTACACCTATGAAGAGAAGTCATTCCCATAACAGCGTTCTCTGTCAGACATTAATTAGTGCCTGACCCTCCGAAGAAAGGCTACCCTATGGCGAGGTCGAAATACGGTGCACTGTGAATTGGGTTTATTCCAAGTGATCACCCGGTCATTCTAAAACCGCAATTTCCCATAAGGGTGAACAACTCATTCACTTGAACTTAGCGGTTACTGGATAACGCATCCCACAGGGCAGTGCTGCGAAGGACCGAAAAACAAACGGTTCTGAATGGGACACATACCGCAGAAGGGTTTGGTGGAAATCATGTGCGGGTTGGAGATTAGTAAAGTCTTATGACTTCACAGTCGTTTTATATCTAATTTCACGTTGAAAACATTGTTGTTACAGATGTAGTTTCTGTCTCGCAGGCTCGTGTGAAGTTCGGTCTATTATTTGTTGATTTCCAGAACTGGATAAAAAGGCTGTAAGAACAGCTATTATGAGCCCCTACGCAACACTACTCCGTTTGACGTGATGGAAAAGGCGAAGTACACGGACACTGCTAGGTCACCAAAGTGATCTATCACACATGCACTGAGCTTTGCACACCACGCATGTGATTTGTGCGATGTAAATGATACCCAATTGAACGACCTTGATTACATGGAACAACTATGACAACCTTGAAACAAGCGAAGCAATAAGAATAATGAAAAAAATAATGTCAAGCAACAGGAAAGTTGGTGCGGCCTGGATGAAAGGCATTTACTTTCACAACACGGGAATAAATTTTTTTCATGCAAGCCAGTTTCGCGACCGTCAACTGACGAGATCTGAAGTGTTCTAGCACGAGTGATAGTTCACAGGGACTTCTTTTCAGGGGGACGAGCTCAAGAAGGTCACGTGCACAATACCCACGGTATCCAACAAGGATCCTCCAAGCCTCTAATGTATAATAATAAACATAAATAATCGTTCAGCTGTAACGTCCTTTCGATGCCTAGATGCCGTACCACTGAATGGAATCACCTAGGCTGAGGTTGCCAAAGCCCAGACAAGAGACCTTGAGATGCCGAGGTTGGGTTCGAACCGCGGATCTCCCGGTCAGCACTTTCACGTCTTAGCCACTGAGCTGTCTCGGGCCTCTACTATGGAGTAGTTCCTCCTGGAGAAAGTAGTTCACCATATCGCCTTGTGAACTATCCAGAACAACGACCTCTGTTAAAGGAACACTGTAACTATCTGAATGAGTGTGGCGCGCGCATATACACACGGAACTCGATGAAACTGTTTTGTCAATCTCAGGAACCAAAGCTGTTTGATATAACAAGAAATCATCTCGATGTCGTGAATAGAATGCGCATATAAGTCTCACTCTGCAGGTTCTAGGGGGATAAAGTAGAAGATACATTTTGCAAAATTCTGGCAAACTGAATAGAGGGTTACTGTGTGACGGGATCCGAAATCATAAGTGATGAGAGGAATCAAACTCTACGCCTTATGTCGAACTTAACACATCCTGCTACAAGCAACTGGGAACTGAAAATTGTTCGACAGGGTCCGAGCGACCGAGACACTATCTGGGCCGAAATTTCTGGTTGGCGGGTCCGTCGACTGACAGAATCGCAACACGTAGACCAGTTACACTGTTCAGAGGGCAATATGCCTGTCCGCTCACACGTGACAATGCGCCAAAGTGCACTAGTAGACAGTGAGTGGTAACGCGCTCATACCAGATGCTCAGGTGCATCACTGACAAACTCTAACAGGAGCTAAACTCGAGTCAAATGCTTCCCGATTTTGTGTGGACTAACTAGAATAAGAACGGGATCGATGTGAATGTTAGGTTAGGCTGAGCTAGAGCACCATTAGGATTTTGAAATTCATGATAAGAACGGATGTAGGTACCCTAAACATTCATGAATTCCAAGGGTATCTTCACTCGCTTGGAACAATCCAAAAATTCATACGTGCTAAAGGACAATTAGAGTATCAGCTCTCGACAATACGTTTGACTCTGGAATCGCAACCCATGAACAAGACATCAAGAAAGTAAACCTCGGAACTCACAAGGTTTATAAAATGATGACATCGCAAAACGAAACCGATTGAAGGATCCTGTTCCATAAGCGCCTTGAAATGTGTTTCCAATTGTTCCAGTGCGGAGAGATAGTCGCCACGACGTATGGTGTCACGCAAATGACGCCGTCGTAACAACAGTTCCGTTGGTTCTGGCCACTGTAGTAAATCGTCTCCGTTTGTAGTCGGTGTCGTGCTGCAATCAAACTGGAATGGGGTCGTAACTGGTGATGAAAGAGAGCGGGAGGATTCAAGAGCGGGTGTTTGAATAGATGATGCCGGAGACAACGGAGAAACGTCCGTTGGCTTTTGTTCAGTTGACTTTCCTGTTACGGATGTGGATTTCCGATCCTCGTTGGTTAGAAACAAATCACTCGGTCTTCGTGGAGGCTCAGGAATTGTTGTTTGAGAAACCCAGCCACCCAAAGCACTAGCTGAATCCAAATAACCATTATGTAATAGGTATGCAGCGACCAACCTGACAGAAGGGACAAGCATATGTACACCACTGTAGCCATTTGGGGTGAAAAAAGCAAGATATTGCACAAGGATGAGTCACAAAATTTACAAACCATCAAACTTAAGCGCAGCAAGTTCGTTTGCAAACAATTTTCCTGAATTTCACGTAAGTTTACAATTGCCTACATACAGCGAAATCCGCTGAACTTAGGAACACTTCTGTAATACGCAGCGAGCATATTATTCGAACTCTCATGAAACTCAGAAACATACAAACAAGGAGGACTTACCCAATACATACTGACTTACTACAAAGGATGTCTTATCCTTCGACTACACGCAGTTCTAAAAGCTTTCACGACTATGAAAACGCTGGAGCTGACAAGGTACAACTAAAAAATGACGGATTTTCTCTGCGATAGGTTATCGTATGAGTCAGAAAACGATGCCACCATCATCATCGACAGCATAACATCAGTGATCAACACTGATGTTGCGCTGCCGTACAACCATGACTTACTTTAAAGCCTCAGTTTGAAGAAAGCAATAAAAGTGGACGGGGAAGGGACATAGTGCTAGCTTACTTAAGTCATTCCTAGGTACCTACACCTCCAGACACTCATTCAGCAGAAACTGGGTAGAAACTGACAAGAAAGCCACTGACATCCAGTAGCGGTCATAACTTGCAGAGTCTCCAACCAGGCGCAGTGGGGATCATACGGTCCCCACCCTGGAAGGTGAGTAGCGGCGACAACACCCAGACTTTTCCTAACCCCCTTCACACCCGTGCTAGCTCTAGAGTTGGCCGCCTCTCTCCTTCCGCCACTCTGCATTGGGCACGAAAAGCAGCACCCTCCTCGGCAAACGGTGGTTCGGTATGCACAATACATGGCCTAATCAACGCAGCTTCTGATGCTGGACACATTCTTTAATGGAAGTCCCCATTGCACAACCGAAAACTCACTTTACAATCGCATCGTTACGGATTCGCCGATACCAACCCAAATGAGCGATGGTCCTGAGACAACGGTTGTCGAAGACCTGAAGACTTCTCAGGTCCGCTGCTCGGACAGGCCAAGTCTCACAGCTACACAACAAAACAGCCCGTACTGTAGCCTGATACACACGTCCCTTGAGATTTAAGGCCACAGGTGAATCAAACTAGCAAATGCGAACCCGGCATTGTAGATTCGTGCACTGACTCCATCTGTCACACTACATCGGGGCCAATACAACTTCCAAGATGTACAAAACGCTCCACAACTTCGAGTGTCTCTCCCTGGATTGTAAGTGGCGTGTTCAGTGACTGCATGTCTACGAGCATGACCTTATACTCTGTGGGTGAAAACAACATGCCAAAGGACGGGATGACTTTGGTCAGGGCATCCAAAAACAGCTGCGAATTCTCCTTTTCGAAGACGACAACGACGTCACCTGCATATTCAAGATCAACAAAGTTTTCGCTATGAGATATTTGAACACCTTGATTTTGAAAGCCTTCCAACGTTCGTCTCATTATCTCTCCGATCACGAAATTAAATGGGAGTGGATAGAGTAGGCAGCTATGTCGGACACCACTTTGTGTACTGAAACACTTCGAGGGCTCTTCGTATAATTTCACAAGTCCGTGAGCCCAAGAATAGAAAGAACTTATCATACTCACAAAAATTCATAGCACTCCTTAGTGGGAAGGCATTTCAACGAGAACATACTGATCAGCCATGTCGAATTCCCCCTGGAAATCCAGGAATACGAAAATTGTGGGTCATTTATACGTATGGCGTTGTACTTGCATCTGATGAAGGAGTAAGATTTGGCCAACGCAACCGCTACCTGTCCGGAATCCTGCTTACTTCTCTCTGCAGTTAGTGTTTCGCGAGTCACCATAAGGCGGCGTAGGAAAATTGACGCCATGACCTGCGTTAAGCTGATCCACCTGTGACTACCGCACTCAATACGAGCCCCTTTTTCGAAAATTGGCACTAGCATCGATTCTCCGCAGATGTCCGGGACAGTCTCCTTCTCTCAGATATAGACAAACAGATCAGACAAGCACTGACTGAGGACTTCACCCCCATCTTTGAACAATGCGGGTGAGAGGTCATCCGGATCAGCAGCTCGGTGGCGCTTGAGAGGACATATGCAGTCACAAACCTCCGGGGTCGTCAGGGGGTTCTGCATTCACCGTCCAGGATTCTACTTCAGCTGTAGGACCCAAGTGAGTGGCAGAGGGCGGTCACGAGAATTGTTGTTTGAAGTATTCGGCTCACCAGTCGAAGCGTTCTTCTTTATTCAAAATGGCCGCTCCACTTTGATCCTTTGGTGGTTTCGCTCACAGGCGGTTTCCGGGGACCGCCCGCATGAATCAAATGGAATAGTCCTCGGGTATTTCCGGCTTTCTAGGTCCCTTTCATTTCTTTAGCCTTCCGTGTCCACCAGGCTTCTCGGTCGGCACGCACGCTCATTTTAATTTGACGTCTGATAATTCGTCGGGCCATGTTATGCTCGGGACTGGCGGAGACATGAATCCGAGGTTCAAACAGTGTCACTGTTCTGTCTGATATCCACTAACTGAGCGCGCCTGGTAGCCCCGTACAACGGGCAAAAGTAGTATGCAAAAAGGAGGGGATCTCGCTCCAGCATGAATTCACATCCGATGGTGGAGCAGCTGCAGAAGACTCCAGAAGACGATTCTGAAAAATTCGTCTAACATCCGGATCTGCCAATATATCAGTTACTAAGCTATTTGTTCGCACCTTATGCGGCCCTGGAAAACGAAGAGGGAATCGACTCCGGACGAGTGCGTGGTCGGAACCCGCAAATGTGGTCCAAAACGAGAGGCAGTCAATTATTGCTCGGCACTATCGGTAACTGAGGGCGATGCGATTAATTTGAGGTCGTGGCCGGCACGCTGTTGTAGGGCACCATGTGGCCAGACGACTTCGGTTATTTCCGAAGTTACTACTGCATAAAGAAGGTCAGCACATAGCTGAAGCTATCATTCGGCACTGTCCGCAAGTACCGAGTGCAGTCCGTACTGGCCAGCTAAATGAGTATCAAATGTGCTAAGTTTGTCCATATTTGCATTCAGGATCCCAACAACTACAACAATATCTGTGCTTCTAACGCGTCACAAGGCTTGCCTTTGATGGTGTTAGAGCTACAGTCGGTTGAGGTATAAGCAGATACGACAAAAGACTTCCGGCTTGTGAGACTCCTTCACTAACGTTCCAGACACTGAGGCGACTATCAGCGGGTACCCAGTCAACGAAGGATATTTTCGCCCGGTGACTTAGGAGGATACCCCTACACATCCTGCCACAGCGGCCTCTGGATCACCAGAGGTGCGCAACCGGAAGCGAGTGCAGAGTGATGAGGCAGTTAGCTCAACCACTGTGCTTGCATTTTGAATGCCTGTTTCTGAGACACAGCACACACCAATGTCAAACGAGTTCAGTGTGAGAGCAAGAGCAGCTTGTTCTCCTCCCTGCTTCAGAGTGCGAACACTAAAATAAGCCAGACAAACTGGGTATCGAGTCTTGAAGATCAATTTCGAGCTACCTGAGGACGTCAGCGCCGGATGAAGCGCAAATGTTGCAGGCGAAACCGAAGCAGGACGAATGGAGTCATCAGACCCAACTGATGGACCTACAAGGAGCGACTCATTAATGGGGAAGGGGAAAAAAACGTTCGTAGAGGAGAAAGAAGAAAGGCATCAGCAATAGCATGTTTTAGCTTACCCGCCCTGCAGCAAGTAAGGCGACCCGGTTGGTGGCACCACGCGACAGCTGATGTGGCATAATATTATTTGCATGAGTGCCATTCATGGTTATACGTGGGCTGGGATACCCCGAGGGCACGCACACCTAAACAGAAGGACGATTATGGTCCTCAACCAAAGCCTTTGGCTCAAAAGCCTGACCTCAGGGCGGCGGTGTTCGGCGGGAAATGAGAGTGCATTTCAATTTTTACAGAACAAGTCACAAAACGGGTTCCAAACCCCAACCTGGAGGACCAGGAGACTACGTTCGTCAGACCTCCAACCACTGACTGAAAGACTCTGCGATATTTAAGGAAGCACAGTGATGTAAGTTCGAAGAGAGTAAACGCCAGATCAGGCGGATCTACTACGGGCAGCTTCTAACACCGGTAATTTTGATCACCTGATCAAGCGGAAGCGAACAGAAAATCGTGAGATGGTATTCTCCAAGTTTGAAAGTGTACTAAAAAGTTTACACACCCATTGCTGTCCGGATACATAGACACTACAGAGCTATTCTCTAAACTGTACATAAGACAGTCTATTATTTGGTTGTTACTGAGATAGCCCGGTGGCTACGGCGCGAAGTTACTGGCGGGAAGGTTCGTGATTCGAACCCAACCACTGCATCTCGACTGCTCCTGTTAACGCTTAGGGAACCTGGCAGAATCTCAGCCCTGGCGCTTTCTACGGGCAGCACGGTAGCTGGGCACCGAAAGGGTGTAACAACTGAACGACCGTGTATTTAAACATATGGTGCAGAAATAACAGACCACTATGAAGATTTGACGGACAAACAAGTGAATATGCAGCGACGTAGTCAATATTCCAGACGTCACAGTTGGACACTACGGATGCCATACTTACCACAATAACAGGGGTGCGATTCACGGTTGGAAAGCCAGAGTATTGCGCTAAAAACCGGCATCCCTAATACATCACTTTCAAATGGAAGTGCATTGCTACCAAGGTACTCTGTTGTCATCTACAGAGTGTGGCAGCTGCAGAAAACTCTCCAACCCTTTGGGATGAATGGCTGTGGAAATCTTCCGGAAGAAATACTCCTCAATTGAGGATAGTGTCCGTTATTGAAGAGCTCTAGCATATTCATAAAATGAGCAATAGCCATTCTGTCAGCCGATCTGGCGCGTGCATACAAACATATGACGTGAATTTGATCGGATCACATGCTAGCATACGTGTGAACCTATTTAAAACCTATTATCCGACGTCGCCAGCTGAATGAAAAACTATCACGCAAATAACAATCATTGTAAACCTGGAAAGTTGTGACCAACTTTGCGGAGACGATGGATTACGACAATGCGTTCACGTTACTAGAAAGCATGAAAGAGTGAGTATTAGAGGCACCGTGATGCAAGTGACGTAGGAAATCAGACTGGTGTATTCAGCCGATCTCTCTGTGCACCATAAACAGTATTAAGCTACGCCCGAAACGCATCATAATCCACGTACTAGCCTGTTCTATACATGGAAAAGCCTGGGATATATTGGTTGTTGATCAGGTGGCTGTTGATCTGTTCGCCGAGCTTGGCAATCGGCTTGCAAACGTTTCGTCACCATACGAGGAGACATCATCCGTGCGCAGTTGGGTGGGTGCACTGATGATGTCTCCTCGTATGGTGACGAAACGTTTGCAAACCAATTGCCAAGCTCGGCGAACAGATCAACAGCCACCTTATCAACAACCAGTAAACTCACCCGAGCTACCAATGTTTCAACACATTAGCCTTGGATATAGGATATGTTGTTGTAAAGCCTAGTAAGGCCCAGTAATTCAGACTATCAGAAGTATACAGTAAAAATCTGCAGTTCAAAAGCAGGTATACAACACCGGACCCATGTGAAGGGACTACTGCGAAAGTACCCAAGTCACCGATGGACCTTTCGAGTTATCAACACTAGGAACACCTTCATGATACACGTGATAGCGCTGACCGTTTCAAGACGTTCGCGTGCAATGAACAGTCTGATCAAAGTTATCCAGGTCGAGTGAAACGAATGTCTACTAAAACATACTCCATTCGTTCACTTAGATGAATTAGATGGTAAAACGACTGCTTCTAAAATAGCTTGAGTGCAGTCAACAACAAAAGATGAGGTTATGTCTGGGAACTTGCAACAACGAGAATAAAACAAGGTCCCCTGTATACAGACCAGACGTTCGCTCTCCCCGTCACCTGTGAAGAATCAGATGATAAAGCAGTGGTGGAGGTCGTAACGGCGCATTCCGGTTGCTTTGTTCACGTGAATCAAATGCACATGAAAACCTCGAAACTGGTTGCCGGAACAGCTGAAATTAGGGGATGGACAGACTGTATGTTTAGTCACGTGACCTGAAGCTGCTGTTGTCGCTCTGGTATGTGTGCGCTTGTGACCTAAACCCAAGTCGGATTCCGCACGGGGGGTATATCAACAGAAATTCATGTGATATTCGTGATTCCTTGTAACATCCTGAACGAAAAAGTAACAACGCTAGTGAGCAGGAAAACAGTCGAACGATCGCGACGGCTACTTTTTGTGAACTGGGAATGGTCAGTAGACAAACTATTATAAAGAAAACTGTCTGGTTTCCCAGACTTCCCTTTTGTTGAGAATGAAGTAGTGTCGAGCCGAACGGCGATAACGTCTACCAGGTCAGTCCCGTAGCGAAAATGCGTCCAGAGTGGAGGGTAGGTTGATCGATTTTCCTGTGCCTAAATGTCCCGTTTCTCGGATACATACAAGACCCGACGATCATTGATAAGCAGCTGGCGGTGTAGTTGGGATAATGCAAAGGTGGCCCTATTTCACGAAAGACGAAGCTCTTCGATGTTGGTACCCATTAATTTTACCCAGGACAAACGACTGTCCAAACTTTTGGTTGCCTCCCAAAGATAGAATCTTCCGAATAAGGCAAAACTCTTTGACCTGAAGGAGTGTTAGGCTTTATGGAAGGAGACCTCATGACTGAATATGAACCTTCATGAATAAGACATTTGTTGGCGAAGGAATGCCCCGGAAGTGTGTGAACATAATAAGCTCTTAGTATTTTCGGACTTCCGGACGGGTGAGAGTATACGGCGAGCTCTCCAAAAGCTTCCGTACACAAAGCGGTGTCCGTCGAGGATGCCCACTCTCTCCTTTCCTATTTAATTTCGTGATCGATGAGATAATGAGACCAACGGTGGAAGGTCTCCAAAACCCCGGTGTTCAGATAGCCTGTGACGAAAACCTTGTCGATCTGGAGTATGCAGACGACATCGTTCTCATCTTCGAAGAGGAGGAGAGGGCGCAGGCCTTTGTGGATGAACTGACCAAAGTCATGCCGTCCTTTGGTATGTACTTTGCACCCATAAAGTGTAAGGTCATGCTGCTGGACATGCAGTCACTGAACACGCCACTTACAATCCGGGGAGAGGCACTGGAAGTTGTGGAGCGTTTTGCGTATCTGGGAAGTTGTATTAGTTCTGACTGTAGTGTGACAGATGAGGTCAATGCACGAATCTGCAAGGCTCGGGTCGCGTTTGCTAATTTGAGGCACCTATGGCGTCAAAGTGGTGTATCCCTGAACCTGAAAGGACGTGTGTATCAAGCTACAGTGCGGGCTGTTTTGTTGTACGGTTGTGAGACCTGGCCTGTTCGAGCAGCGGAACTGAGACGTCTTCAGGTGTTTCACAATCGTTGTCTCAGAACCATAGCTCGTGTGGGTTGGTGTCGGCGAATCCGTAACGAGGCAGTTAGAAAGCGAGTTTTTGGATGTGCAACGGGTACTTCCATTGAAGAGTGTGTCCAGCACCAGAAGCTGCGTTGGTTGGGACACGTGTTGCGTATGCCTAATCATCGTTTGCCGAAGAGAGTGCTGTTTTCCATGCCCAATTCAGAGTGGCGGAAGCAGAGAGGTGGCCAACCCTTAACCTGGCAGAGGGGTATGAAGGAAATTACGAAACGCTTGGGTGCTGTCGGTGCTACTCGCCTTCCAGGTTGGGGACCGCGTGATCCTCACTGTGCCTGGTTGGAGACGCTGCAAGATATGGCTGCCAACCGATGTCAGTGGCGATCTTGTTGTCAGTTTCTATTCAGATTGCCTGAATGAGTGTCTGGAGGCGTAGGCACCTTGGAATGATTGTAGTAAGCTAGCACTAAGTCCCTTCCCCATCCACTTTTATTCTTTCCTTCACAAATAAATCAAATAAATCAAATAAATCATGGTTGTACGGCAGTGAAGCATCGGTGTTTAACACTGATGTCATGCTGTCGATGATGATGATGATGATGATGAATGGGTTACTGGTAGCTCAGGTTTCACAGTTGGTCGTACGTTTGTCCGCTGAACTCTGAAACTTAGTTGAAAACGTTTCAGGCCAAATCGAAGTAGTGTGCGTCACCGACGAATCGCGCCACTCCGCTACACAACTATGCACTACGACGACCCTAGCTTGGCGATGAAACGTCCGCAACCCAATTATGGTAACCTCCAAGAGGGAACATTGAGGAAGAGAGGAGTGTTTGGCGACTCCGGTGGAGTATGCACTGCTCAGAGTCGCCAGTCAGTATTTGAAATCATCCCGAATACCAACTCGCGCACAAGCAAAAAGGCACGGTTAGGCCAAGAAGTGGTCGTATGATTGCTATTAGTGATACCTTAAGCACAGTGGTCTCCAACAGACAGAAGCAAACTGAACCCGAGGAATGAGTGCGGCGTCGAGTGCCATTGTCGGTTCCATTATTGGCAACCGCGCCATAGGCCGGCTCCTATGAACTCGAGCCGGGAGATCAGAACATAGTTCGTTGTAAAAAAATGTATAGATTTCATTAATTAACCGCTTTCCAAAGTTAGCTAACGTACTGATCCTAACGGAGGGTCGACTGTGTATTTAATGAGGTTGCCAGACAATCTCAGTAGGTGGTCGATTCTTGAAAACTGACATCACATCACTGTTGCTACCTGGAACCAAATACAAGGCGAGCTGATATGAGTCTGTAATGAGATCATTCAACAGTACAGAGCGGTGCAAACGTAATCCAGGATCTTCAGGTTGGTACATACCTTTCGAACAGTCCCAGTAACAACGACAAGCCTGAGTTGGGTCTTTAAACCCGGCTTCTTGATATGCAAACAAGCGCAAACCATCAAAATCGGATAAAGTGTTCTAATCATTATTGACCTCGACAAAGGTGGATCGCCAAGCAACTCCCTACTGTTACTCCTAAAGATACATGTTCGACTGAATGCCGCAAAAGAAGTATCCAACTCATGAGTGATGCAGCCAAACCATCGAACTTCGCAGGCTATAAGTTCAATTCAACCTCTGAGTGATTCCCAACTTAACAACCGACAAAGTCAATCGAATCCTCCAGGGGCTATAAGGCTGTTTTAATGTAAGGCCGCTCGCTTGAACTTACTGATCAGCCTCGATAAGAAGATTGGCAAGCATGCCCGTTTCCTTTCACAACATCAACTCTTTACGGAACTCTCCAAAACTTTGAGCGCCGCGAAATTCTTGGCGTTTTGAGATGTACAGTTTATAAATGGGTCTGTCACAGTGATTTTTGATTAAGTTCGTACTATTATCGTGGGCGTCTGTTTGTAGCAGTTCACTGCGGACTGGTGATCAGTTTTGCGAGGGATAAGTTTTCCAGTACCGCTTCTCGAATCTTGCTCAGAGGGATCTGAGTTGACAGCATGAAGCAAGAGTTTTTAAGACATGGTCGGGTGTACAGAGCAAACGAACGTTGTTAGCTTTAATCCTGAAACCTAGGAAAGTTGATCAGTGGTACACACGGGACTATTTGGGCAAGCACGTCATCTGCAGAGTCAGGGAAACCACTCTAACTTCGTTTAAACACGCCAGGCCACCTTGAACATGCAAATCCCGTGATGACACTATACGGTCTCTGTCTAAAAGAAACTATTTCCGGCGCAAACTTTCATGTAATCGAATGCTTTGCGATCGGAACAGCTTTTCTGAGAAGCGCTTTGGAATAGTAGCACATAAATTGACTCGCTCCATCTACCTGAGACAAGTCCAAAATACGTTTCGAGTATACGGATGAAACAGTATGTGCCTTTCTGCACTATTAAGAAAAAATGATTAGTTGGGATATTCACTTATACAACAGTTTGATTTTAGCGGGCTGAACCAGACATAAATGCAAACGTCGAAGGTTACCTAAATCAGTCATTACCACAGCAAACAAAGTACACCGACAGCAGCAATAAGATAGAAATCCCAAAGAAAGGCGTCAAGCGGCTTTTTCCATCCCTCATTGGCTAAGATCGATGAAACTCCTGAAGCTATTGAGTGAAACATCAGTAGGTGAGCCTCCGTGATGCACTTGTTCAACTGGTTTGATAAATTCACTTGTAAGACTACCAATCTCGCAGAAGGGAGGTGGGAAGAAAAAACCAACTATTTCATTGGAAAGTATAGATACGGTTCGTTCGTAGTGGACGAAGCCGATTTGTAAGAAATTTCAACACTTTTCCGGAAGAGACTTGACAAATTCGAGGCGAACTTTTATATACTTATTTGTATCCTTAACTTAACTGAAGAATCACACCTAGTCTTTGGTGACAGTATGTTCTGCGCTTTGGTTGCACCTGTACACTTGTTTTTACCACACACTACATTTTAACATCGGTATCTTCTAACCATATGACTGGGGTGAAAAACGTTCCGCGATTTTTTCTCCGAGACCTTACGCGAGTCAAGTGCAATATTCAGAAGCAACAGTGCAACAAAAAGTGGTACCAGTATGACTTTGGCAACATACCTGAACGCATCATAGAAAACTGTCAATTAATGAACATTGCCGTATTAGGATTTTTTTCAGAATACACCAATCGCACTTCACTAACTTTGGAGACGATATATAAAGAATATCAACTGACTTCGACAAATACACTCATTTGCATATCAACTGGGTTTTCACGGGAGACTCTATTGAATCTCTCGTTTATGATACTCTTCAAGTAGAACATAAAGTTGACGAAAACTCGGGGACTGCGCCTACCTGATGAGCCCCAAGAAGAGCTAAACCGGTCGTGGGTTGTGGATGACCTTTAAGCAACCTTGTGAGTAGTTTCCTTTATGAAAATTTCAATGGATCTTTCAGCTGTGACACCCTTTCTGTGCATAGCTACCATGCCATCCGATGGAAGCACGCGGGCTGAGTTACTACAATGTCCAAGTCTAGACAGGAGCAGTCGAGACCCAGGGGTTGGGCTCGAACCACAAAACTTCCGGTCGACAATTTCGCACTTAACCACTGAGCTATCTCAGGCAATTATCACCCACATTTATTCCACTAGAATTTGATGAGATACTGAGTCATTTAAACGGGATTATTAGAGGATTATTGTGGCAAAGTCTAATAGGCATACTGAAACGTAGAGAAACTGACAAGACCAACATTGTACCGTGTAGAAGGTTGCGGTTAGGACTTGCACACCCAGAGCACCAATGCCTTCGTATTGCACTGCACCTTCACGCAGTACTGACAGCAGCACCACGCACGAGAATACTGCTAAACATTGCGATGCCTTGGTACCATTACCTAGGCCTGACTGAAAAATACCTGTCTATGTTGCAATAAGTCAGTGGCGTAGCATATATGATGGTGAGGTGGTTGCATATTTACCTAATATTTGGTTTGAATGGCATCGAACTTGCCCTATTAAAGTGTGTCCAAGCAAAACATGAGAAAAGCGTTTCTTGTGAATACAAGTTTTGTGGGTTTTTTCTTTTTAAGAACATTGCGTCCAGTTGATGACATCCACAGAGTAACTCTACAATAATATACGTACGAATGTCATGTCGTTCGCAAGTGATAAACTGTCCGCGGTCAAATCGACGGTAGTTTTTTTGTACGCCTCAGCGTAGCCTTTTTGTTACGCACGCAGGCGTTATCCACGGTCACGGCGGACCTTCTCTGAGCATATAGTTCGTTTCCTTCAAAATAAACAAACAGTCCATGAAGACTGATATAGCCACCACAGGTTCACACATAAACGTAGCCTACATCATTCGTCTACCATGTATATTTCGCAGTGAAGGTCACAGATTGGTGTATATTCAGAAATATACAAAGAAGTGATCGAAGTGCGGTATAAACACATTTGGATATTAGTTGCTATCAACTAAGGCGGTTATCAGAGATTAAGCATTGACAAGTCGTTTTTGAAGTATGATTAAAAAAAGCAGAATTGTCCATCGAACGATATCCCGGCCATCATAACCGCCGCAACAAACAGCAGTGTAGATTACCGACACTTCGCTGCCGTTCGACCGTATCCACTCATTCTAGAAATGAAGCAACAAGATGACAAAACGGGATACAGGAGTACAGCGGAAGCCCCTGACACACATTTTCAAACTTTCAATCACTGCTGATAGAAACCGACATCGTTTCTAGCAATGTCTCCAAACAACGCAAGTAAGGTATATCCCGCAGTTCATGTCCCTCTACCAAGTCATGCGCCGACCCCTCTTGGTTTGTTCTACTCTGAATCTGGTGGGGATAACCACCTTCTCGGTAAGCGATAACTCGACATGTGCACACAGAACCGGGGCACCGCAGCTTGTAGGATTAGATGCATTTCCAGAACGAAACACCTCCTGCAACACCGATTACCCTCGTTTGTTGATCGGATATTGAGTTACACAGTGACCACACTGGTCTATCATACTGGACAACATAAATAATTCGCGTGGCAGTAGCGGGACTGTGGCATATTCAGTGAATGTGAGAAAAGATAGTGGAAACCGCATGCATATAGATATCATCGGGGCACAACACTGAATCCACAGGCATTTTGTCAATGTGTGCAGAAACTTACTTCCGCATAGTCACATGTGCTAACTGGTCGTTACACTTTCGATCCACAGCAGCACTGATTACCACGGCGCGTTCACGTGCGATATACTGCCCAATGTCGAACGAGAATTTCTGCTGACCGAAATTTGCACTCACGTGACATTTGGAACAAGCAATGGCCACGCATGGATAAACGGGATAGGGCTGAAGGAGTGGAGGGGGAGTAGAAAGGGGAACATTTGACAAAACTGTTGCGGCGGGAAACAGCACAGATGGTAAAAGTGCAGGTGCAATGATCGTTCGTCCTATACTGACAACGTTGCTGTTGGGGTACGCGTAGAAGATACACGCCGAAGTTGATGACCGTTCAATGGTGAAACGGACACTCCTTGTCGGACTGGGACAAGAGAGTGGATCATACTTTATAGTAGGTTACAGTTGTGGTACAAGTTTACAGAAGATAAATGGATGGGGAATGAAGCTGAACTACCGAATCTTTGCAGTTTGGACATTTTGTCTGCGCAGTAATTAAGCCTGAAACAGTTGAGCGTGGCTTGGTGACACTGAAAAGCCATGAAGTTGGAAAGGAGTGTTGATTGAGTAGAAATAAGGGCTGCTATTCTTGTGCTGTGAAGAAACGCATGGTCTTGGTACCATAACTGCCCAAGCAATGATTGATATATAGTGCTTTACGAATCCTGTCAGATGAGCCTGACAAATGGTGCCCTGATAGAATAAATCGTTCTACATTTACTAGTGAGACTAACATCTGTCTGGATAATGTATTTCTTTTTCACCTTTGGATAATATACCATCAGTGAATTGCTGCAACATACCAACCTTTCCCAGCGGGATGCTTATACTAGGGTAATGTAATGAAGCAGCAGGCCCATCCGGCCATTCAAATGTCCAGTGGAAGTAACTATTCATCACACCCCGGAACAGAACACCGTTAGGAATGTGCACGCGTATTCTTGCAAACTTTTAGAAGTCTCGTCGCGGTTGATGCTCCTCAAAGAGTAATGTAGACTGGCTCATTGCGTGCGTAACGAATGAGGGTTTATAGCACGCTCTTCTGGCCAGATAGCCAACCTTCGAAGTTACGTTACCCAAAGCGAGTAGATAGACTATCTGAAACCTATACGATTTCGCAAGCATCTACAAGAGCGTTACGTCACTGACCAAAACAAGCGAAGATTGCTATGGCCGACTTACGTTTGACTATATTGTAACTACTTCATAGACTGTCCTTCGGAGATTTACACCAGTTGCGCACTGTCTCTTTGAGTGCGATGGATGATCCGTATTTTACATTTGATTGAAAAGAATGTCTACTTCCTCGTAATTTGACTAGCTTGGAACTGAGTCAGGTACAGCTAGCTTAACAGCCACACAACAGAACGGCTATCATTGGATAAACATACCAACTCTAACGCACCCTGGTGTTGAGAGAGTGGAGCCACCGTCGGAAAGGAAAATTCTACAAAACCCGTAATACGGTATGTGGAATGTTCAGCCGTCACTATCATTATTCGCTACCCACAACGAGCTTCAGGGACTCCCAGCAGAGCTAAACTTGCAATCCGAACAGTTAGACTCATCGCAAATAGACTATACCTAGTCTTGATTTCCAAAGCTGTTGTCTCTGTTGTGGAGTAGTAGGGTTCGGAGTTTCGAAATTCCTCTCCTCTTATTGAAGGAGTACTATCTTGCCCGTCGGTCTAGCGGTAAAGGTCGCGCCGCCAATACAACGTTATTCCTCTGGGAAGCAGGACTAGTTAGATGACCACTGTATTACTGCTTTGTGATGAACAGGATTGCCGCTATCTGCTGTGGGTTAGGTAGAGTTTCGACGCGTAACAGAGTGGATTCAACCAAAGAATTAGGTGAGAATACCGCTCGTACTAACTGGAGACTGAGACACGCGGAAGTCTTTGGAATACCACAAATTGTTTCTGCAAAGTACAGATCCGGGTGTCAGAGCTTCTGCAGTATATGAAAACGATTCCTGGAAAGCCTGAAGGCAAATACGTAGCCCCTTACAAAGAACGAAAAACGGACACATACAGTGAATAACATAAAAACTATATCGTTGTATGGGAATCTTGGGTCATGTTTCACGAGAATTGCAGCATCGACCATATGCACTGGTTTAAATCCACTCACCGACAGTTATTCACAGAATACAAGAACCTAACTTCTGAGATGGACAGGGTGTGACGAAATAGATACTCCTACTGCTAAGCAGGTGTGTCCCCCTAAGAGATAACAGCGATTCTGGCAGCAGCAACAGCGCAATACATACTACCTACAAAATATCGTATTTGAGAGAACAAATCGATGCAGCAGTTCTCAGGAAGTCAGTCATGTAACAAGAACCCATTATGTTGAGCATCAATGGGAATTCAAGTAGTCAATCTAACCGTAGCTCATGTCTTACAGCTGGTGTTCAGTTCGCATCCCGAAAATTGTAGATTCAAGCTCAATCTGATGAATCCTGAATGAAATAAGTTCTTTTTTCGAAATATGCTGAAGCAGTGTTTCATGAGGACATTCGATAACCAAAAGTTGGGATTTTATTTAACTAGACAGACGACAGCTTCACGTTTGCATACAACATTGGACACAGGTACAATTGCTGCGCAGGTCGGTGTCTGTGTGTATTCCAGCATATCTTTCTTTGTTGCAACGCAGCACGTGAGTCTATGGCGCGTGGAGGTGCTGTCAGGAAAACACGAGAATCGATTGGTCTAGGTGACTAAAGATCAATCAGAAACAGAGAAATGGTCTTCAAGATGGTCTTCACGATACGAGTTACACACGATTTGCGTGTAACAATATGGGGCAAGGGCGGCTAATCCGGACACTCCGAAAACGACTGATTTTGGTTAAAATGTTGAGGACTGCCTAGTTACTCATTAGTTCCTATTCTGAAACCTGTCTTGTTTTACACAGGCGAACTCTCCGATGAGATAGGACGGCGTTTGGTTGGACGTGTTACTGGTTTCTGAAACTTGCTTCTTAGATTGGGCAGTGTGATTTACCCGATTGTTTGGTGATAATCGTGTGGGTCTTGTGCCTGTGTTGAGGTTAATCATGTGCTGCTTGACATCACCCGTGTTGATGCAAACGTCAGAAGTTTGCGTGACTGAGGCAGTTTGCTGTAGCGACAACAATGGATGACAAGGAAAACAAACGTGGGTATGTTTTCGAAAACAAACAAAATTCGGTCTTGGCATGAGGCTAAACATCTAGCGACATCTAAAACAACTTCCTTCTATGTCCAGTGACCTAGGCCGTCTACTCTTACCCTGACGGCTCGCTACACGCAAACCGGGGGAAATTAGTACAGGAATCCAAACAGAATCCAAATCAAACGACTGATTAGGAGAAGGTACCAGGTTGATAAAGCAAAAGTGTTAGACTGCTTATTCATCTACGAATCAAACTAGACAGCTCGCTGAAAATGAACAGGTTTCCAGCACTTACTTCACAATACCCACAAGTCTTGAAAGCCAAGCAGTGTTACCATCAGAAACGCTTATATCCAGGGAGTACATTTACTTCTTTTTGGAGAATTATAGGAACCCTCCAAGTTAGTCGACTGAAACGCTCATCCATCTAGATACACAAAGCTCACCATGTTTCTTGCACCAAGAAATTCCGATATACGGTTAGTGATAAATCATAACTGACTTAATTGCCACGAAACAACCGAGGATGATAGTGACTGAGGGTCTCAAACAGAAATCAAACTAGGGCATTCCATTTTCAAACATCACCTCACAATCAACCACGGAAAGGCCGTGGTAATGTCAGTCCCGTAGAGTCTGCTTATTTGGTCAAATTTGTTCTGTGTTATGCAAGTCTCGTACCTACATGGGACCGATATCCATCGACTAAGGAATGCTCTGGAACCTGGTCACATTCAGTTTGAAAACAGTAACCCATGTGGGCGCATAATTATTTCAGTCTTTGGTGGTTGCGGGATTTTGTAGAATACACACTCACATGACTCTCGTTTGAACAATCGTCCTCCTGTCCTGGCGCAATCACATCTCACTTTATGCCTTTGGTCTACGATACCATGATCCGTGAAACAAGTATTGGTATCCAGGCCCACATTATCGAAATCAATCACCGAATGAAAAGCAGTAGCACTTTCCGGCTGTTACACTGCCGGGTCACTAGTTCAGGCTTGTCGGATGCAGCATGCCATAAGCAGAGGAAACTGTTACCGTTATCGTTTCTAACCTCATCTGTTTATACGAAGCATCTGTCATAGCCTTTGGTCTACCTCGTATCAGTCCATCTAGGGCATGTGGCAGTGACCACGCTGAGTAGTTAGATGAGATTCGAACACCCGGGTTATCTAATTCATACGAATGTATTGTACTGAATGACCTACAGTGTATCCTACATCTTCTATCAATCCACGATGTGATCTGCATTGTACTGGGTAAGCTGATAAAGCGCTAAAAAGTAATCCGTCCTAAGGGTTGTGGTCGAACGACTCCATTATAACTGCTCTTATTTTTATGTGACACCAGAGTTCGGCTTCTTCACTTGGTCTGCCTTGTCCTGCCGACTCGACTCACAGGTTTTGACTTCAACCACGGCGGATGCTATGATTTGCGGTTCGTCCTATGATGGCATAACCGTCCACAAAAAACGTCTAGGTTACATGTAGTCATTTGACCTAAGTACCGGAATCAAATGTTTGCCCCCATAGGACGCAGAAAATAATCGCTCGTTGAAAAATCACACCAGGTGGATAGACATTCAAAGCAGTTGTATGAATGGCGGGATCGGCTAGGGCAGCTCAATCACAGTAATCAGATTGGACAGAAGTCCAAAGAACCTGAGCCGATGGGACGCACAAAACAGAATCAAACAAACAGAGATCATGACACGCCATCATTCAGACACGCTGACTGGCCATTATACATAAGCACTGGATGGCTAAATCCCATTGGATCTTCACCCATATGACATTCTTCATTATGTCGATTGTTGTTCATAAGCTAAACAAGCTGCATGATATTTAGAGTCGAATAATAACTCACAAATCAAATTGGTTCTAACGGGAGACTCAACTGAACCTGTAAATTGTGATAATCTTCAAACGACTGTGCTTCATGTAAGGCAGTCTTTGTGCAACACATTCAGCTGAAGAATATCAGATACGACAGAGTCGGTTGAATCAGTTGCGTCTTCCCTTTTAACACCAATTCCTTCGACGTACTCATCAGGATCACGGAAATGTGGTGTTTACGTTGGCCAGCCCAGCGTTTGAGCAGTCCACCTGACCGTTACTTTTAACAAAGCAATGAAGGATAAAACTGTCGATCGTTTTCACGTGCCCTTAACAAGTGAACCTGGGCGTTTTTCGAAACCCGTCCAATAAAAGCCAAGTTATATGTCCTAGGTATCGTATGCGTAGACATAAGGATAAAGCAGAGAGTTAGACTGAACTGAGAACCCGTGTTTTGGGCATTAGACAATCAGAGGACTAGTTTTTGGGCAAAACATTCAGCGTAATAGGCGTAAACGTTGTGTGCACAAATGATGAAGGCCTTCGAGTTAGCAGCTAGAATGAAACTGATAGAAATATGTCTTTCCTTGGTGCTATACTTAAAGGTTATGCGGTCTTCTTGGAGTAAGTGCTTGCGGACGAAAGGCTCTTAATAAGAATCTGCATTCATCTACTAAGGAACTAAGGCTACTGATTGTACTTGACCGATACGACCAACAGCAGGCTCTTCCCTTTATAACGCAGTGGAACAAAGCTTTGGTAGGGTGGGCATGGGCCAACCCAAATGCTTCTGTGCACAACCGGACTCAGCACTTCCGACTCACTAAGTCACAGCACCGTGTCCCAAAACTGCAAACGGTCATCATTCCCAAATTCGCTTGTGGAAAGTATTGGCGGACGTGCACAATTAAAGGGATTCAGCAAACCGGAGTGCTTGGCGAATGGATCACAGGCTACGAATGTCATCCACGTGCCTAAGCTAGATACTAACTTGTTAGGGCAAACTGCACGAAATGTCACGTTCAACCTTGGCGAGAGGAATGTCAGCTAAACGCGGTCCATAGAGTTTCATTGCTATTTGGCGATAATAACGGTGATCGACTAGAAAGTGGATGTTAGATGCACACCTCACAATGTGTTCTTCCAACCTCCAAAAAAGTATACCGATATTGATATTCATCATAAGTAAAGTCGGCTATTTTGATCGAAAGTGAGACTGTGAACAGAGATTTCGCACCAAGGGAATGCATCAAGTTGTTGTAACCATTTGGACCCTTCACTCAGAAAAAAGCTGGTATTCTCAGCCGAATGGTTAAGCAACGGTTCCCGAATAGGCCCAAGCAATTTTGCAATTCAATGACATACTGCGCGGGAAGCCAACAACAAATCAATTATACACCAAGTAGGAAGGTTGAGTTCAAGAACTTTCTACAAGATGAATGAACGTACTCGCAAGGAACTAGTTTACCGAAGAGAGGCCTGTCTGCATAACTTTAGTTTTGCGTTACCGTGAGCAATTTTTCTGGATTGCGTGACTGCACTACTGTCGTCTAAAACTTGTCTGATAGGAATCAAGTCAATCCGCTTTCTGACTTTGAAACAGCTGGTTCCAGGTTGGTCAGTAATTCGTTGATTCATTGTCGGGGTTCCTTCCACCAGTCTGGTGCTTGGATTGTCGGTGCTGCTGTGTACAATGAACCGGAGTGATCTTACCATAACGTGAAGGCCTCAAATAATGAAATCGGATATTAGGTTTACCAATCGAGTTTGCAGATTAATAATGATAATAATAATATTCAGCTGTAACAGCCTCTGGTGCCTAGCTGCTACGCCATCCGAAGGAAGCATAAGGGCTGGGATACTGCCGGGTTGCCCAAGCCCAGACAAGGGAAGTCGAGAGGCAGAGTTCCGGTTCGAATCACGGACCTTCCGGGCAGTAAATTCGCACTAACCCCTTGAGCCATCTCGCCCCCTGTCTGAAAGGTTCAGAGCTAGATAATGGTTTCAAATACCGTTGTGACTGACTTCATCACAACTCCTCTATTGTGTTCCGCTTAGGGTTTCTGTAAGTTGTTTCCAGTGACGTTCCACGCCTGGAATTTCTGGTCGAGCAGCTTCTAACACATTCGATGTATGGCGTTTCCGTACTCTTGCTAAGTTACACCAGTTTACCTTAGTAGGGCTACTATTTCCGGATAATTTGGTCAAGCCAACGGAATGACACCTATGAGATTCGGTTCTGGTAATAGAACCTTTCTTTTAAGAATGCACTCTTAACATCCTTATAGTCACCCAGACATCTTGCAACACGACACTGTGTCAAAGGAACCAGATCGTGAACAGCTAAGTAGGAAAGCATTGCACAGGACTACAATCCAGGTAGGACCACTTCCACAGGTTCCGGGCAAGTATCTGTTGGCACAATTTTGTTGCTAATTTTTGGCGACTCGGGCCGCTCATTATAATTGTTAGAGGGCTGCAACACTTGAAGCATTACAAAACTCCTGGACCAGAACACTTAGGTCTGGCTACCTTCGAAGTTAACTGTGTCCGGCAACAGCTTAAGAATGAATGGCAACAACTAACATACTGAGTAGAAAGCTATTGCAATAACTTTTAGCACATTCACGTAAGGACCACGGAAACATTCGCTGGATAAGCCTGATTTTGTCTGATTTTGGTGCCTTGCAACAACCTTTGCAGATTGACCGTGAAGTGAGAAATAATGCTGAATAAAAAGCCTGACTGGAAATGTCTGAATCAAATATCTGCCTTTCGTCGGTTGTTGGGACTCCTCATACACCGTGACTTCTCAATACGCTATCTTATGAAAATGCTTCCTAGGGGAGGGGGGCCGAGAATGTTCAAAATACCATCAAACGACACTGGAGGTGCATCGAATGCCATAGTTCGCACTCCTTAGCGTTTGCAACGGAATACAACAGAGGTATCCTCAACATCACTCGAGGCATTCGCAGAATTATGGATACAGCTAACGGGTCTTATATAAGCTGGCCCACTGTATATTGGTACTTCCGTTTGAGCATTCTGATTCCGTCAATTAATTCGGTAACGTGTCAAGCGGTTTAATTAGCAGATAACAAATGTAGGCGAAGTGTGAAAACCGGCTTACTAATACACATAATTTGACGTACCAGCTTTCTTCCTATGCTTATCGGTCCCATAAATACACCGTTCTTGGTAAAGAATAAGGAGTTAGTGACGAAATTCACACCACAGCCAATGACGTCTGTTTCGCCAAAAGTGGGGCCGGATGTTGGGAGCTCTTTTCCTGCGTGGAATATCGATCCGTTGTTACTGTGATACCCACATGAGCTCGCCTCCATTCCTAAACAAAATCAGAAAGAGAGAAGAAATTGGAATCACGCAACGAAACTGCTGAGACGAGCGTCAACAAGAAAGAGTAAAACGTAATTGCCCTGAAAACGACACGTACTGAAGTTCTCATCACATGACAGGGCGCCGATAAATATGTGGTTGCCTAATCCACGTGTCTCAGATAATCTACAGCGTGAATTGGTCTTGTGAGTGACCACTCACTCAAGCTTCAAAGTACTTTGAGAAAAATACCCAACTACCAAGCTCAGTGAACAACGAACAAAAACCCAACATCATCGCTGAGCACAGCGGAAGTGGAAAATATGACTGCTCATATGACGAGTCGTAATATATTACGTATTATGAATCGAAAATGGAAACCAAAAAGATTCAAGGATCTCTAAACCACATGGAGTCATCAATTCGAACGGGCTTCAGACTGTACGGCAGTGAGGAGCCAAACTCAACACAGGTGTTGCTGGCCCTACCGGCAATGGCGATTACCCTCGACCCTATAATCAGAGTAATAAACACGCAACGAAAGAACCATCCACCTAACACAAGATAGAACATTTCACCATACTGCGTACTTTCCACGCAGCTGGATCATGATACCACGTGACAGTCAAGTGGTTTTGTGATGTGATAGTGTTGTGAGAGGAATTCTGAGTGCAAACGTAAATCTTAATGGCTTTGTGCAGGGGAGGCAGCGATACAGAGAGTCCACAAACGTTCTTCTACAGGACTAGGATTTGCTCCAATAACAAAATAAACTACAAAAAGAAGCACTCAAAATTCGGTGACAAAGAAAAGCAATCCATTAACCAACATTAAACAAAGAACACTTGCGATGGGCAACAAACTGCGTCCATAGACACATCTACCAGTAAGTGAGGAAAATATTACCACCAACGAAGGTGTGCTGTAGAAGTAGGAGGACAATCGATGACCCACATTAACATAAGAGGTCTCGAGTACCCGTTTTGCTACATTCAAACTCTACTTGAATAACGCCTGTTGTAGACAAGATGTCGGCCTATTAGATCATATTTTTCTATCATTCCTAGTATTTGTTGCTGAGACTTCATCTAAATCACGGTGATCTGACTGCTGTGGTGTATCAACCGCAACAAACACAGGAGAACAATTTCTAGACAGTGTTGAGAAACCATGAGTGCAAGTGGAAGCACACTTGTTGACCCCCAGTGCTATGTTCACGACGCACGTAGCAGTAATATTTAGGCGCAGTGGTTAGATGTGGGGTGCTACCGGTACAGCAGTCCTTCCACCAACAAATCTCCCTTAAACGACTCCAGCTGTGATACGACCGCGTAATTTGGTACAGCAATCGCGAATATTCGGCTATCCGTCCACCCATAGTATGTTAATCTTTCTCTTAAGATGCTTAGATCTTTTTACGTCGTGATAGAGAGCGTCTTCGGGGAGTTGAGAGCATCTAAGTCGACATCTTTCGCAAAGCTCGACCTAAGCGCTGTTCGTGAGCGCCGGGCAACTGTGATAGACGCAAGCATAGTGAACACCAGCGTAGACTCCGACCATGCACTTGTACGCTGCTGCTTTTCATTGCGCTTTTCAGATGTACGCAAAACGCACACACCTCGCTTAGCTATTGAGAAGCTAGTGGACCCAGAAGTCAAACGAAATTATCAGAACCAGCTCCTCGAACGCCTGCCGGACGGTATGATGTCGGCTATAAAGGGCCACTGGGAAAAAGATATCTAAAGCGCTATTCAAAGCCGGAAAGTCTGTTTGCGGTACAATCCAGCCAACCTCGTCCAAAAAATGGATCTCTGATAAGACTGTGTCCTTGCTGGAGACCAGGCAACAGATCCCTCCTGGCCGCAATCACAACTCCACCCGACGCATCATCCGACACCAGGTGAAACTGAGTATCCGTGCAGACCGAGAAGCTTGGTGGACCC
>SJOL01008870.1:11876-31283 GCA_004794785.1 Opisthorchis felineus | reverse complement strand
TGTAGGCACCTCAGAACGCCTGACATAGGCCAGCACTAGGTCGCCTCCCTCACCCACTCTTTTTCTCTTCTTTTCACTCTAGGGCTTTAAGTATAATTAGACGAACCTTATGGTTGTACGGCAGTGAAGCATCAGTGTCAACACTGATGTTGCTGTCCTTGATGATGATGATGATGATGAAGCATAGTCTCGGATGGATACGGAGTGATTGTGTGGAATGGGAAGAAGCATTAGTAAGGTGCTGATGACTGTTCCCTCACCATCACCTCAGCCCTAGATGCAATCGATTGAGATGTCGACTTTTTGGTCCACCAACCGATGGTCATTTCTTATCGGGGGATCTGCTTTCCCCAATCCGCCAAGGCTGTCATTGGACTGGGACTTCCTAAGGTCACGGTCAGTAATTTTTGTTTGCTCGCTGTTTTGGGCTCGCTACGTACTCAGGATACTTTTGTGCGTGGCACATGGCGTTGAGTGTTCATTCTTGCCATTGACTTTCACGCCTGACCTGGTATGGCGGACACTTTGTGCCTGATGTGCGAGTCGTGACTGTGCTAGCGCCTACAGCGCCCTGAAGAGCATCCAGCCCTGTTTGTCTTATCTTCGGTTGCTGGCCTTTACACGCGTGTTCCCATTCCAAACATTCTTACACATGCTGGTAGTTAACTTGTACGACTGGAACAATTGGCGGCACGCCTTCGAATGGGACGCTTCCCTCGATTCATCTAATATCCTACTCTACACCCTTCCACAACTATAGCTCGGATTTAATTTTTACGTTTGTGACCATGCTCTTCAAAAATAAACGATAATAGTGGCATATTTGTCTATTTTAGCTCTGCTGTGATCGACAAATAAGGCAAAGTTATCAGAATTACGCCGAAGAATTCAAGCTGGTATGGCAGGTGAAGAAGTTCAGAAAAAAAACAATAGCTTAGCTGATACTGATACAACAGAGATGAATAAACTAAGAGAGCAGCAAGGCTCGCTTAACCAAGTCCGCTCTATTTGGACCCGTACCATGTGCTTTTGCCGCTCGTCTAGTCAGCCGGACAGAAACCAGCACGGTCAACTTGGGTGTTTATTATCGCGGTAAGAGTTTTGTTCAAAGACATAATCAAATCGTCTGTACCCTGCAGTCAAGACCTAATCGAACCGCAGACTGTGGTGACTTTTGAAGTAAGGGTTCCACCGAAATACTGTCAATTGGCAAATAAAAATCGTTCACCTATAGCACCCTTTCGGTGCCTAGCTGCCAGGCTGGCGGAAGGAGGCACGAGAGCTGGGATACTGCCACGTTGCCCAAGCCTAGACGGGAGCAGTCGAGATGCTGAGGTTGGGTTCGAACCAGGGAACTTCCGGTCCGTAAGCTGACACATTAACCACCGAGCTATCTCGAGCCCTGTCGACTGGTAGTACGCACTGACACGTTCGACGCGGCGAAGCGGCACGCTGAGAAACAGACTAAATGACAGTCGTGGAAACCCGAATCGATCGACACTAAGAAATACAATTCGAAGCGGTGCTGTACAACTTGAAAATCGAGAGACTGCAATGGTCCTACCGTAACAAGTCTCGTCCACTGAGATGAACGACCGAAAGACAAAACCACCAAAAGAAAACAACACGATAAATTGCTCGTGTCAGATTTTCCGCAGTTCAGGGACAGCATACTTAAATATGACTGTTACGACCAATCAAATTGAGGAGGTGCAAAACTACCCTGCGAACGGTTCACTACATCGCTAGCCGAGAACACGATGTGACAAAAACTTTCCTTGTGCTCGGCCAGCAGATCGTGACCGTATCAATCTAGCAGGCTTAGGTGACGTTCTGTCAAGCGGTCAGCAAAGTCGAAAGCGATTCGGAAACCTATGAAGTAAGCTGCGGTAAGTTGTGGCGAATTGAGACAATATTCGACGAATAGTACCAACTTGCCTATATCACCTCCTGTCGGACGGCAGCCTCCTTCAGTAGGTTGACGCGTGCGTACCTTACAATGAAAATCCGAATAAGCAGAAGTGTTTCGGGCATTTCCCACCCAACGTCAATGAGGTTGATGCCCCAGTGAATGTTGCAGATTGACTCGCCAGCTTTACACAGGTGCGGCAGAAGAAATGAATTACCCAGCCCGATCAGACTACTTTTGTTTCTCAGACAGAGTAAAGAAATCGCGGATCAGCCACAGTAGCAGAGGCACACAGGTGGGATATCATCATCACCTGGGATTCTGTTTTTGGAGCGACCACCTGAACGATCCCCTCCTCCGTCGAGGTGATGTACTTGATATGACAAGCAACCACGGAGCCAGGTAAGAATCCTCTTGAACTCCTTGAGTAGCTGTTGAACAGTTGAGTAAAATATCCCACGTATAATCAACATACGTGATCAGGTGCCCTGTTGTGCAACAAAAGTTGAACCCCAGAAATTGATGCTTAATTGAAGCGTTGCGAACCAGCCAAAAATTCGCCAAAGTTGTCCGAATTTGCAGCTGGGTTCTGCCGGAGAAGGTTGACTTGTCTAGAGACAGCCGTACGGCCGGTTGAAGGCTGATTGTTAACAAGGCTACTTGCAAAAAAGAAGGAGTCGTAAATCACAGCTCGTCCAGCTGCCTTGACTAATAGGATGACATTCCGAGCAGGTCAGCTGGCCAATTTAGCTTACGTACCCGGACGCCCGGGCACTACAACTGTCCACCCTTGAAATGTGGAGTTACATTGGAAGTGGAACTGTCTAAACGAGACAGGTTCATGCGCACAGTTCATTCAGCTTGATATCTTCCAAGAGGGAAAAGAAATACTCATATGTGCACTAACAAGCGTCCTGTGACATATGCATGAAACTTAAAAAGTACCAAAAGTGGTGCCTATCGGCTACCATCCCTGTCTCTAAGACAGGCTTGATAATCTCTTGTGTTAACCACAGAGGCATCAGTTTAGTTTCTGTCACGTCCATGCTAGTGACTGAATCGTACATCGAGAAAACCCGTTACTAGGAAGGGAAACAAAGGCTTCCGCCCCAATCGCGGAAGTATCGATCAAAACTGCCCACTTGGACAAACGATGGAGATCCGGAACACTTAGAGGTGGAAGCTATCTTCTACTCAGTTGCTCCAAACGTCCCGTTGAACTACTTCACCGAGGTGTGCTAAACAAAGTGTTTCAACGATGGAACTTGTGATAATCCAGAAGGTGGCGATGAAGATCAGAAGACATTTTGGTTCCAGGTAAATACGACCAGATCTTGGTCAGAATCATTTGGTTCAACCCAGTAGAGCTAATAAGAGGAGTCAGTAAAAGAGGTATCCGAACATTTGGTTGCACAGCCTGCTAAAGGAATCTCAGAAAGGCATTCAATATTGACGAGGTATTCGTATGCTGCCTGTTAACAAACGAATGAATGATGATCCCCAATGAGATTTCAACATTATAGCGACAAGCGAAGACCTACTTTCTGATATTCACACCCCCATTCACTAAGAGGGACACTTCCATAGTCTTGACACATCCCCGTGGACTCTTTATTGTGCTCTTACTTCAAAGTGAACAACCGCGCCATGGGGCAGGAGACACCCAAAGACAAGCAGTGGGATAGAGCACCTCTTACAACAGCCAGCTCACTGATACGACCGCCTCTGATAGGTCCTATCACCGGTCACTGCATAGAAGTTTTGCTTCAGCTCATTCCAAATTACGGTCTCCCTTGGGATGAATTATCCCAAACACCACGACGAATACTAAGCATATAGTTAGATTGCTGGAAAAGTTTACATTAATTATTGAAGCCGCTCAGAGCACATGTAGATCGGTGTCTATAGTGAGCACGCCTCTGATGCAGCCTTTACGCAAAGAACTAAAAAGGTCCACATTATAATGGAAGTACGGAGAGTTAGATAGGAGATAGGAGGCGAACCTGGACTGTAATTAGATACTTCATCGACGCATAGGTGCAATCAAACCAGTACCAGTTACCAACACATCCTATAACTCATGCATTTGTCCAATGTCCACAAAGACCATGCTTTATGTGAAAAGCAAAAACCTGTCACCTGAAAATTGGCGGCACCAGGCCTATATAGCACAATAAAGAGATACCGAAGTGGTAGCACTAGCACAGGTAGCGATTGTCTTTTTGCATACAAGCAGAGTCAGCTGACAAGGTGTATGTCCCAGGAAATTAGCCGCATATGCACTAAACTTGACAGCCCTAAAACCGTTACGGTGGACCAGATACGTGACGCGCATGTGAATGGGCAAATTGCCGCATAGCGGTGGCTAATGTGCAGAACAAAGAAGTGGGCAAAAAGCCGGTGGTTCGATGCAGAGGCAGTCAGCCAAACAAAGACTCAGGCCAAAGCATTTAAAAATGATCGAAAAAAGGGACAAACAAAGTTGTAGAAAAGGCGTGGCACAGAAACATAGGCAAGTGAAGAACAACGGAGGTGGAGAATTTTGTGAATCAGCGCAATCGCCCACCTACGGCTTTTTTTCTCTCCAGGGATGGCGGTGCTATGTGCGTAAGTATGAGGATACAGTCATATTTTAGCGATTTTACTGCGTCTCCATTAACAGGGCTCACATGTGATTAACCATAAGGGCGGGATTGAATAAATAGTTGGGATAGGGCCATTATAAAAACAGGCGAAGCATCAACACCCTGTGAGCGGGTTAGCTGTCAAGCCAGAAAAGTTGTTGATATTGTAAGAAAAAGTAGCGGAAAACGCAAACCTCCTAAACCGGTCAATTAATGATGAATTTCATGGTCCCGGTAAAGCATGCTGAGGAACTGCTTTCACGGGCCATTCCCTATCTACGTTTAGTCCACGTCTAGTCCCTCCACCATCAGGAGCAGGGTAAATTACACTCGGGGAACCTGAGGCACCTCCATAACACCAAACTCCAGTCTGATGGATGGTGTATCATCAAAGTCAATTACTCTCCTTTTCGCCCACTATCATTGCCCGAAAAATTCAAACCAATCAAATAATAGAATAAGCCACAGTTTACATAATTTCGAGTATTTTCTCGACTGACGGTACACTTCCACCGTTAATTATTTGGAGAGCATTGAGTCTCCTTCAAAAGTGAAAGCTTGTTCACCCATCAGTCCTCACAATTGTTTGAAAGTTACACATGAAAAAGAATGCCCAGAATGGCCGAGGTTCAGATGTGAATGGATCATACCAGTGTTCACAGTGATCCAATGGGAGCTCAATTCATCGACTGCCGAATCTCACGAGGAACCGAACGGCCTCGGTCTTTTCTCTTACCATTGACAACATAGAACCCAAACTACCGTATCCGATAGTGCTAGACGATACCAACTTACCACGCCAATGAATCAGTCAAAACACAAACAGGTGCAGGCGCATAGCCTGAGAGGGAATACGTCAGGGATGAGAACCTGATGTGGAAAACTGCTTCGAAATTCAGAGCCCTCTTTGTAACAATGCCTCTATAATGAAACTGGAATAACTATATGGCGGAAAATGAGCTAGCCAAGCTTCTGTAAGGTATCGCCTCTAATCCGAGCGGATAACGCCCATCGTTTACAAACCTTGTTCGGAACCATGTTTCGATTACACCAATGCACCCAATTGTTACATTATATATATATATATATATATATATATATATATATATATAAATTTTTTCCCACGTACATGTACGTACATTTTACCAGTCACCTATCAGGGATCAACACAGCTGACAGTTGGATTGAGGCTGGCCGACATTTGTTGCTCAGGTGACAAAAGCTGCATCAGCCAAAAAGTCTATCGCACGTCGGATTAGAAGGAAGTCATACGGAAGGCAATATGGAAAAGGAAGATCATTAGATAACGACAATGTTCATCGCATTAGAGGGGGAGAGCTTTTTACGTGGAGGGTAACTAGACAGGGTTTGTGCACTGAATGTGGAACAAATTTCTCCATAACAAATGTTTAAGTTGCAGCTAGTCATTAAGGGATTCTACGTTAGTTGATGCCCATAAAATCATAGCTGTTTGCGTCACGAGTGCGGTTGAGAATGCATGATTACTGGGTCGACAGGACGAAGTATCAAGTCAAAACTTAGATAAATGATTGATCGATGAGGCTGAAAAGTATCGGGGTTGAGCTTCATGGGGACTCATCGAAATCTCTTTAGAAATCTGGTTAAAGACGTTAGTTCACAACCAGCTAATTACCATCTTCACAGTATCACTATTAACGTGAAGTACACAAGAGGAGAGATGGATGAGTGATTGGAGCGCGAATTTACTGACCGAAAGGTCCGTGGTTCGAACCCGACCTCTGCATTTCGATTTCCATGTCTAGGCTTGGGCAACCTGGCAGTATCCCAGCCCTCATGCTTCCTTCTGGTGGCATGGCAGTTGGGCACCGAAAGGGTGCTACAGCTGAACGAAGTATACAAAGGTGCCGATTCGCACAAAGTCACGCAAACAGGAGTATGAAAGGGGGAAAGTGACCTGCTGCTTGACTATCACAAACACTCAAGAGTCCCATTACCCTAAGCACTCCGACGATTTGGAACGCAACTTACAGCACGGAGACCAACGACGTCGAACTGCAGCGACATGTTAGCGTCCCCAACCGCCTACACAGGAACGAGCCCATGGACCCCAATCTGAAGAGCGGATTACACCGACAGAATCCAGACGTTCCGTAATTTCTTTTATTTCCCTTTACTAGCGCTGAATCTCTCGTCCTTTACAAAACCTTACCAGAACGCATAAACAGTGGTCGGTGGTCATGAACACTCAGAATATATCATAGCTACCAGAATAAGGGAACTCAAATCCTGCCTGAAGGATTCTGAGTCAAAACACGGTACTCCCATCAGGTGTGAGCAGCATCACGTAAACATCGGTCTTAGAAAGCGGCCTGTGAACTTTAATGGTTTGAAAATGCCGAATTTCGCACCCATATGAGAACACAGCGTACGTCGTTGCGTTGTGGGCCAATCAGAAACAGGTCTGCAGAGTAGCTCGTGTGAACGATTAAAAAGGGCCAGAGACTAGACTGTTGCTAACCTAGGGAAACCTATCTCGAGTATGTGAGAGAACGGAGCTGAAACCAAGTACAACAAATAAGACACAAACCCGGGTGTGTTAAATAAACACCTTGTAAATGAACTTCTTGTGTACAGAACCTATTCAGTCTGTCAGCATGCGCAGTGTAGCAAGAAGCGAAATGCCTGGGTCCGTATATGCTACAAAATTCACACAACTTAAGGTTGTCAGCGTCACGAACCATTTCAAAAACATTAAAACAAGCCCAAACACGTCTCAGGTGACTAAACTACTTTGTTGATGATGACGAAACGCATTGCTGACACAGTCACGAGATTAGGTAGTTTTAAATTTCGCAGTCTTCTTCACGTAACCATAAAGAAGGTACACATAGTAGATGAATCAGATGTGGTAGCCACTTCTAGGGACGAATGAGGACTATCAATTAATGTAGAGAACTACCTGCTCACACCGTTGCACATGCTCTGGCTCCATTTGGGTTAAATTAGATACTGACCAGTCTTTCCACCAACAGTCCAAACAGGTAGAGATCCAGAGGTAGAGTTAGTCCAAACAGGGGTGAGATGGCTCAAGTGGTTAGAGCGCGAATCTACTGACCGGAAGGTCGGTGGTTCGAACCCGACCTCTGCCTCTCGACTTCCCCTGTCTAGGCTTGGGCAACTTGGCAGTATCCCAGCCCTTGCGCTTCCATCCGCCGGCATGACAGCTAGGCTACAGCTGAACGATTTTTTTTATTTTTCCAAACAGGTACTCAGTCCGAACATGACCCAACATTAAGCATTCTGTCGACAGCTAAGGTTCTGGCCTCCTGGCCTCCAGATCATTGGATTACACTGGCTGCAGACTTCGGGCTTCGAGTAGAGAACGCAATCTTGAAGACAATAAAGAGACCTAAGGGAAGGAAAGATCATTAGTTTTAGGTACTTGCCCTGGTAAACATTCCGGTTCCTTCAAGTTTTGTATCAATTGTGTTAGATTGTATTCATTTCTCCTCATTTAGCTAGTAGTCACACTTGAATAAATTTAATAGACGTTGTGAAAAAGCATCCCACACATTTGGTTCTGGCTGAAGAAAGTGTATGGAGGGTCCGGATGGGATTTGATCCATATACGGGATGATCAAACATTAGACTGAGAAAGAATGATTTGGTGCCACTCAGACCTGATGAAGGGAAGAACTGTAGACAACGTAGACACAGAAAAATGGTTCGTTCTCAGCCGCTAAGAAAACGGATTATGCGGGCGAGGTTCTGCTGAAAAACAGTGGGCAAGCCCTAACTCGATCCTCATACAACTTCTGCTTCGTTAGTGCTCGGTTCGGTTAGATAGGGGAACAATCGATTCGTTGGGAATGCTATGTAACTAGTACTTCGAAGAATAAACCCATCATCCGTGATAAGAAATCGGGAAACATCTGGTTGACCAGTGTTGTTAAATGACTGCATACATAATGTTCGAAAAATGAGACGATGAGTGAAAATATGAACGCCATTTCGATATTGGATGTATTCCTTCCCTAGCTTCTCTTAGATGAGTATACTGGCCACGGACTTCAAACCGACCCGATCGAAGTAAACTGCGTGCTGGTAAGCTGAAAGAGGATCAAAGAAATTGGCAGAGGCAAGAAGCCACTGTTTTTAAAAAATATCGGGGTCCTATTCCCTAGTGAACAGATATGATGAATCGGTAATCAGATCAATATGGAAATTTGAGTTACAAAAAACCTACCAGGATATAGCGGTAGTGGGAACACTCAACAGCTATAACAGGAAATAGGGAACACTTACCAGGCCATTCAGTGAGAGAGGATCTAGAGGAACAAATGCCAACCGCAATCGCGCTGGAAAAAGCCAAAACGGGAAAATTTGGAGAGTGTGAACTTGCAATGAATACTCAGTCTTGAGCTATCTGGTCAAAAATGAAAGCGAACTAGCGACAAACAGCCTATCCCTAGATGGTCATAATGAGGTGCTCCTTGAGTGTTGTCTTCCAAGGCCGATCATTATGAGAATCGCTTACCTGGAGGCTCTTTGGCACTGTAGGAAGTCATACTTAGTCCCTCTATATTGCCTTATCTCTCTCTACGACGTGCCATATCCAGCCCACCACGCAGCATGGTCCCAAGTCATGTTGGTAAATCTCTCTCTCTCTTCACGCCTGGACTGGTACTTTCCACACTTGACGTGTACACGACAAGTGACAAGAGATGCTTCATTGAATTTTACTTCTCCTTTCTTATCCCGATAGGGTTTCATTCATCATCATAGGTAAGTTTTCAGATTTCTACCTTTCCTTTCTATGCTAGGTCGAAATTCACTTTATTGTAGAGTGAATTGATTGGAGTTCCCTTCTCCAGTCATAAGCGTTGCACTTATATTGTTAGCAGTGTGAGGTTCGTAAATTTTAATGGATATTTTGTCTAGTAGGTGAAGCCAATCTATGCCGAAAAACCGAGAACCACTGTACAGCTGTACCACCCTCATTATGGATCATCAGAAGTGCGCATCACACGAAGCTCCAGGGAGTCTTGAGCTCGGAACATCCCGGTTAGCAGTGTGAACACTCAACCGTTCAACCACAAGCGGCTGATCAGCAGTGTGATTCACTGGCACTTAGACAGGATACAACGCCGCTCATCCCCCACCCACGGAATCCACATCATTTATAATGTCTTTCAATTCAACCCGACTATGCTACTGTTCTCCGTGGTTAACCGAATATGTACAGTTTTCGTCTCTTGTTCTTCGAATTGTCACTGTGAAGGACTCTTTATGATTGTTCGTATCCACCCCCTTTTTCCATTTTCCTAATTGGCATTAAAAACAGTGGGTTGCTGATACTGAGTCTTGTCTTACTCTACATAGGTTAGAGGTACATTTTTGTAGCAGGAGGCTGTTGAACGCATCACTAACACACCAAGCTAATTACGAACTAATTTTTACAAACAACTGAGTTGGAAAGTCAACATCAACATGCGAAAGGAAATTTTGCCTCGATGGAGCGTAACATTCAGTGCTAAGTTATTTTATTCACCATGTTCGTTATTGCACACTTTCAGCTGCATCTTTTTTCGTTGACTTCGCACTTATCTACACCCTAAACACTTATTATTTTGCTATCAGTGAGCGATCCAACAGCGATCACTTCGTCTACGATGGTAACAGAACAGCAGAAAAATAAAGTCCATGCAAAAAAAAACAGGAAATAACTAACGCCGAGAGCGAGGAAAACTCTGGTGGAGTAACAGCGACTGCTAGATTGTCAAGAATAAAACGAGATTATGTTTGATTCATGCGCAGAAAATCTTTGAGACGAGTAGAATCTCACACAGAAATTAAAAACAGCTACACTAAACTTTCTGCGTGGGAATAATGCGTCCTCTCGTGGGTTAAATCGGCTACACGAAGTGCACTTTCTTCACCTCCCAGCAGTGATTTTAGTGAGATGTATAGCAATGATTTCGATCAAAAGTTTCACATGCAATGGCAGTGTGTTCAGACAGCATATCACACTTGTGAACACAATGAATATTCAGTCCTCTGCGTATGCAGATGAATAGAGTACAAGCAAGGACGCGGTATACTTCATGGTGACGAACCCCTTCTACGTTAAATGAAAGATGACGTCTAACTGTTGTCACGACGATTAACCCACGAAGCCAGTTCGCCGACTCGAGTCAACAAGCATTGCAATAAAAGCACTAGCTCTGGTTATACCGAGGAAGATCAGCGGAAGTTCTTTTTTGGTTAGAGTAACGGCTAGTAATAACGAGTGAGTGGATTGACCTGAAGTAAGCTCAGTACAACCAAAGAAGACCCGCTCACTATGGGGCCTGAAATACGCCTCCAGTAGTTTGGAGTGTGTGACTCACTTGCTACTCATAAGTAGCGTCTTTATTGCCATATCAGTAGTTGCCCTTTATCAGAGAGGATATCATCTAAGAGGGGATAATCGGTAATCCTGGAGGCTTTTTTTCCTCCAGGCGTCGCGTATTTTCTCTAAATTGAGGGTAAAAATGACTCCTAGATTTCATAATGGAACTATGGGTTTTATGAAGATCCGCTTCGTTGAACAAAGACTGCTCAAAATAACTGTTCGTTAAAGTCCTCACCGACGGTGAACAAGCGGACGGATTACAATCAATGATGAAAGAGAAGAGATTTCTTAAGTAAACTGCTGACTATGATCTACGTTGTTATAACGACGAATACGCAGGAAATAGACGGAAACCAATAAAAACCAACGGACAATATGGTTGACACCCACTGGGTCGGGGCGTACTAGAAATTGTCTGGGCTTGGCTAGACCACTGTTATTAAACTAGTAAGATCGATATGCGTAGCCAAAAGATAAAGCGAGACACCAAGAGAAAATCCAATCAGGATGGAGGACAGAAAATCGTTCAAAAACGGAGTAAGATGCAATCATGTGAGTGAAACAAACCGCTTCACGAAAAACCCGTCCTCTTAACGTGAATAACTTAATTTAACAAATACACAGTGGCTGAATAGAAATGCGGTGAGCTACTTACCCTGAGCGATTTTTCACGTTGACGCTAACCTCGAAATAGTATACACTGCAGCACACTGGGATCGCGTTGTCCGCACGCAACACAATTGGAGCTGCGTTTTCGGAATTCGAAGACCGGTTGGCTGGAAGGAACGAAGTGAAAGCGGATTTAGACTTGTCATTCGTGCAAACCTAGCGACTGTTAATTTGCCAAGAAATATGTTTGTAGTCAGGGAGTATTATTTCAAGTTCGTAAGCGGCCTACCAAATAATGCCATTACCGCATATGACCCCACGAGTGAAATCAGTCGGTGCTAAAAAGTCTAGTGCTGCTTCAGGCTTTTTGGAAATCTGCGATGCGTATTTCACGATAACCTAAGGGATTCAAGCCTTCAGCCTATCTAACCGAAGGCCAGTCAAAGGCAGGTCGATATACAAATTCATACCGAAAAAGTTGCTGGTTAGAAAATTCGGCAGGTGCCTAGTGCTGTGCGGTGTCACTCGAGGCTTGTTGCAGGGCTGCTTTGGATATGGACCTCTGATATTCCACCGAGGCCAACTGGCTTTCAAATTGTCGCAACAAGCTTGCTGACAACTACCTTCTACTGTTTGACGGTAGTTTGAGTCTCTTGATACCCAAGTAAGTGACGCAGATGCGTCAGAAGGGTCCACTTTTGCCTCGTAGCAAGATGGAGTTTGACTCTAGCTCGTAGAAGAGAATGGTTCTACCCTATCGCATTGCCTCTTCACGCTTACCGATACGACTGGCAATCATCTACCGCTGATACCCAAAGGGGAACTATCAAGACGACCTATTAAAATATATAATAATCGTTCAGCTGTAAAACCCGTCCGGTGCCCAACTGCCATGCCACCCATGCCGAAGGAAACACGAGGGCTGAGATATTGCCATACTACTCAAGTCTAGATAGAAACTGAGAGACCGTTTTTAGATTCGAACCACGAACCTTCCCGTCATTAGATTCGTGCTTTAACCACTGAGCCATTTGGAGCTCCATGATCTATTATTATCAGTACAGTCATTATGGACAGTAAAACACCAGTAGCGAATACCGGTGCGAAAGTGCCCTACAACCATGAGAAATAAAGTTCCAAAAGGGGGTGAAAAAGAAAGAGTGGGGGACCAGCAAACTTGTCCCTATGAAGAACCATGAAGAACAACAACGAGGAAAACGCATCTTGGTGTCACATAGGAGCAAGATGCTGTCAGTGGAATTGAGCCGACGATTTGTACGAAACACACACCCAACATGAGTCCAGTTTACGACAGACAGTCCGACAAATTGAGAGGAAGCCTACTAGTGAATACCCAATGGTAGCCACGTGCAGGAAGAATCACGTGGACCCCAACCGGGAAAGCATGAAGATCTTACAGGACTCGGCTTGACGTTAGACACATTCATTTCGCGTTGACAGGTCACGACCTGTCCCCCATGGCTCTTTCGCGAACAAGAACTCGGAGTCGAAAACAGTGCCCACTTTGGTAGGTGATGACTGGACATGCGTAGTACGTGTTCCGGACATCTGGACCCGATGAGCTTTATTTGCTGCTTCAGTTATTCTGAGTGATTACCAAGTACCCGCCTACGCATGACAAACATGCGAACGCAGCGAAAAAGCCACATGACGCCCGCATTGCTACGAGGGTAAGCATAACCAAACGTCTGAAGCCCTGTAGGCCGTTCGGATCGGAGGGGTTAAGTTTAACATTTGCCTTGTACACATGTGCCTTTAGATTTAATGAATTTGTCTTCTGACTTAACACATGACACAAGTTTGCACATGCTGAACACACCCAGATAATGCGTGTATTGATTTACTTCATTGCGATGGAGGTACAGTTTATGCAGCTACCCACAGAGGTAAGCCAGCCGACAAACGCAAGTTCCCCTCTTTGGAGTTTCAGATCTAAGTCAGCATACGTATTCCAGGATGACTGGCATTCGAGTATTGAGCTCGTCACCGATGGCTGTATGGTCGATTTGGTTGTGACCAGTGGTAGGGATGCCAAACGGAACGATGGCATCCAGCGCGTCTAGAACCAGCGATGAGTGACGGCCGGTAGTATCAGTGGTCAGGACGAAGGTGTAAAAGACATTGTCCATTATTATTCCGCCATGGATCTAAACTAAACACGATACCAGGTTCTTATCCAGATAAATTGAGGCGCCCTGCTGAAGCAATAACACTTACGGCGGTTGGCACTATATCTGAGCTGCGCATTTAGTCATTTATCGACAAGTGTCTTTTTTAGAATCAAGGCCACAGTTGGTTGTTGAATAAGCAGAACGTAATGAACAGAGAGCAGTGAGATTCCGATCGGTGAGAGCCCATATGGAAAAGGAAAGACAGAGTGTACATAACTATTCCCCCAGCTCACACTCGAAATGAGACGCGTCACACAAAAGGTTTCATGATCATCACCATCATCATCGTTGTCAGACACAGCAACATCAGTGTTGACACTGGTGCTTCACTGCCACACAACCAAAAAGCTCACCCAATTAGCGAAATACACTCATCTGCAAACAAATTTGGTTTTGCGAGAGACTCACCTGGAACCCAGCTGAATCTCTCGTTTGTGGTTTTTCCAGAGATTCAGCTGGGTTCCAGGTGAGTCTCTCGCAAAACCAAATTTGTTTGCAAATGAGTGTGTTTCGCTAACTTCGTGCAATTTGGTCTCAAGTAGAACATAAGGTAGACGGAAACTCGGGGACTGCGCCTACCTGATGAGCCCCAAGAAGGGCGAAACCGGTCGTGAGCTGTCTAAGAATTGTCAGCAACCTTATGAGTAGTGCATTATGTATACTCTTCTAATTACGTTTAAAGCCAAAGAGTGAGCAGAAGAGAAAAAGAGTGGGCGAGAGAAGGGATCTAGTGCTGCCTATATCAAGCATTCTGATGTGCCTACACCTCCAAGCCCTCAATAAAAAATCTGGAAGGAAACCAACAGCACGAAGGCCACCGGCATCGATTAGCTGACACTTCTTGTAATATCTCGTCAAGCACAGGAGGGGTCACGGAGACCCCATCTTTGAAGACGGAACGCACCAACAACGAAACTCTACATTAACTTTTTCACACCCTTCTGCCAAGTCATGCGCTGTCCACCTCGCGGTTCGCGTCATTCTGAAGAAGGCACGGAGAACAACACTTGTCTCGGTAGATGGTGTTTCGGCATGCGTAGCACATGATCGAGCCACCGCAGTTGACGGTGCCGGATGTTTTCGGGGACCAAAGTATTTGCTGCACATTCAAATACCCGTTTTCTAATTACATCGTTAAGAAGTCGCTGACGTCATCCAAAACCAGCATTGCTACTGAAGCATCGGTGGTCAAAAACCTGAAGACGCCCCATATCTATCCGCAAAGGCCACGTCTCAAAACCACACAACAGAGCCCTTACTGTAGACTGATATACGCGACGCTTTAGACCCAGCTAAAGGGCGTTTTAACACCATAAATGATTGCGGTCTTTGAGATTCGTGCACTGACTTCATCAAACACACTTCCGTCAGAGCTAATACAACTACCGAGGTACGTAAAATTCTCCACAATTTCCATTGCTTCTCCTTGAGCCGTAAAGAGTGTATTCAGAGACTGTACGTTCTGAACCATGACCTTGAACTTTGAACGTGCAAGGCGCATGCCGAAAGATAGTACGACGGTGGTCAGTCTATTCAACAGGGCTTGTCCTTCGCCTTCGTCTTCGGAGATGAGGACGATGTCGTCTGCGTACTTCAGATCGACAAGGTCCGCACCAGCAACAACTTGAACATCGGGGTTTTGAAGACCTTCCAGCTTTCGCCTTATTAGTTCACCAGTGACGAAGTTGAACAAGGATGGAGACCGGACATCCTTCTCCAACACATTTTGTACGCCCAAAAGTATGTGAATATAGGTACCGGATGAGCAAGTGTAGTTAGCAGCACTGACCGAGTGACACAATCGAACGCATCCTTCAAGCCAAGGAACATCAAAATTGTAGGTCATCTGCACATGTCTGTACACACAACTGACGGAGTTTTAAGATGTGGTCAACGCAGCCTCTACCCGGTCGAAATCCCGCTTGATTATCACGAGTCAGAGTTTCGCTTGCCACCGTAAGACGACGAAGAATTAGTGAGGCCAGAAGCCTTGTTACCACGGGAGTGAAACTGACAACTCTGTGATTACTACATTCACTGCGACTACCTTTTATGACGATGGGACCTATTATCGATTCACTCTTGTTGTCTGGGACGGTTCCTTTTTCCAAGAGAGACGCAAACAGGCTAGAGAGGCACTCAATGGGGAACTGGCCGCTATCCTTGAACAGGGCTGAAAGGTCGTCAGAGCAGGCGGCACGATGACTCTAGAGTAAAAATGCACACTCAGACACTTTTGGAGCTGAAGGAGGTCCATATTCACAGCCTACTTTCCCGTTGAAGGATGACAGTCCGCACTGCAGGTAGCAAGTGGTCAAATGAATAGCTGTTCGAAGTACTGCGCCCAGTTGTCCAAACGCTCTCCTTTGCTGGATATCGGAATCCATTCTGGTCCCTGAGAGTTTCGCTGACAAGAGGTTTCCGAGAAACGAATCAAGTGGAACAGCTTGTGGGCGTTTCCAGCCTTTTTCGCTTCCTCAATTTGTTCGGCCTTTCGGGTCCACCAAGCTTCTCTGTCTGCACGGACACTCAGTTTCACATGGCGTCGGATGATGCGTCGGGTTCAGTTGTGGTTGTGGTCAGGAGTCTGACGACGAGCCTCCAGCAAAGCCACGGTCCTATCAGAGGTCCAATGTTTGCACGAGGTGGGCTGTGTTGTACCGCAGACAGAAGCTCCAGTACTGAGTAGAATTTTGAGCATCTGTTCCGTGGTCGTTAATATCCGACATCGGACCATGCAGGAGGCGTTCGAGGAGCCGGTTCTGATAGTTTCGTTTGATTTCTAGGTCAACTAGCTTCTCAACGGCTATCAAAGGTTTTCACGTCTTGCATAGACCTGGAAACCGCAAAGTAGCAGTGGACGAGCACATGGTCGGAGTCAATGGTGGTGTTTCAGAATAAGGGGTAGACAGTGATTGACCCTCGTCACCGGTAACTGACAGCGATGTGGTCTTCTTGGATTAGGTGGTGGTGGGCACTACGTCGCCAAGCGATTTCCGCTGTTCTGAAAGTCAGTACTGCAAAAAAACAGTCCGTGATCGGTACATACATGAAGAAGGGGCTTTCCGTTATCCGTGCGTCTCGTATCCAACCATCCAATTGGGCCTCATCAGCGCTTGGTCTATTTACCTGGGCGTTCATGTCACCAGCATCCAAAACGATATCTGAGCTTCTAGCCCACTGCGGAAGAGCACACAGTGTACCATCGAAACTTTCTCTGGCAAATTCAAAACTACCACCTGTAGGGGCGTAAGCAGACACAATAAACAGTGTGCGGTTGACCTCACTTTCTCAAGATTTCACGGACGTTGCCAAACGAAACGCGCAGAGACGACTGTTAACAGGTATTCAATCACGTAGAGACGCTTCAGCTAGATCGCTCAATACAATAACCCCAGCACATCTAGCTGTAGAGGCCATCGCATCAGGCGTGCGACAGGAACCTGGAAGATAGCGAGGGAGCATTTCAATCACAGTACTTGTGTCCTATATCCTTGTTTCTGACAGACAACATACATCAACGCAGAGGGATTCCAGCGTACGACCAAGAGCTACTGGTTGACCTGCTTACTTCAGTGTGCGAACATTAAAGACGGCTAAGTAAACCGACTTTCGGGGTTCGAAACCAGACTTCGATGACTCTAGGGTTGTTACTGAATTCGGACACACAGAAGCTGCAGCTGAGTGTGATGCACGGCGAGCGAAACGGTTATTCCCAGTGCTGGAATCTTCGGAGAGTATTCAAACTGGGGTGGCGTAGGGTAGAAGAGGAGGGAATACGTAGAAATGCTAACAGAAGGCGTCAGCAGTAGCATGTTTTTGGTTACCCGCCTGTTGTATGCAGCAAGTAAGGCTGATGACACCACGCAACCGCTGATGTGACATGAGTATTGTCAGGTGCTAGTAATGTGGTTGTAAGTGGGCTGGGATACTACCAGGACGTCCAGACCTACACAGGAGGGCGATTGATCTTGAGATAGTTCAGTGGTTGAAAAGCCAGCTTACGGACGGGAAGGTCTAGGTTCGGACGCAACCTCAGGATCTCGAATGCTCCTGTCTAGGCTTGGGCAACCTCGCAGTATCCAAACCCTCGTGCCTCCTTCCGTTGGCACAGCAGCCAGGCACCGAAAAGATGATACAGGTGAACGATTTCAGGAGGGTAATTAAGGTCCTCGACCAAAGCCGTTGGCTCAAAAGCCTGACCGCAAGGCAGCGGTGATTGACGGGGAATGCAAGTGCATTACCGATTTTAAGGAACAAGTCGCCACATATATTCTAACCCTAACATGGAGGGCCGGGAGCCTGCTTGGTCAGACCTATAACCATTGACCAACCTGGTATTACGGACTTCCTGTGGCACAGATAGATCCAGTATAGCTCAATGGGTCAAGGAGGCACATAAACCGTCACACCCAAGTTAAGTTTCCGTCACTTCGTGACTGACGGCGAGGGTGTGTTAAGCCTATTGATCGAGTATTTTAAACATATACTCACAAACGAAAACCATATGGTTGAGGGTGTTAATGTATTTCGATCATTGGGGTGCAGTAGCAGGTTATTCGTGTTTAGAGAACGCTGTAAATTTGACCGTCCGAAAAGCTCTATATTACATAGGCCCCAAACACCAATTGACGGGTACTCACACTCAAGTTTACGGAGAACCCCAAATTACTGGAAACAGGTTAGGCTAAAATCGTCGTAAAATAGGGCGTTCCACCGCTGACAACATACAGCATCGTACTGTTAAATTCATCAGCAGCTAGCAGCGTTCACCAGGATGTAGATAACACCGCATCCGATTTGAGTGTACGAGACCGACCGGCATCCTTCTTACGCGAGGACTAGTAGGAACGCGGACGGGATAAGCCGACGGAAGTATATTATCTTCGTCCGAGAAGCCTTAGGGAATTATTAGACAAACTATTAGGGCCGCTGCCTGGTGAATTCAACTACGGCTATGCCAACAGTGAGGAAACGGAATGACCACATCAATAGTCCAAGGGTAAAGCCGCTCACATCGAGCGGATTATACAGTGATTCCACTTATGTAGTCAGCCTCAAACGCAATTAATGATAGACGACGAACTTACAAGGCAATAATACGCGAGTTGTCCTATCACCATTGCAGAATGGTCTTCGCTGTGGACACTTATGCACAAAAAACTAATCTTTCTACGAAAATTACAGCAGGCCAGACCACATTCAGTACTTCTGAACTGCATGCAAGACTATGCCAAACATTAAAACCTGGTCGTTCGAGCAAATGTATTCCATATGCTCAATTCCAGTGAGCCGTGAATTTCCATAAGTTTCGCCTTTTTCTACTAATCATCGACGACCTGCACACAAAAAACAACCCAAAGTCTTTATATTCTCTTAATATGGCAAAACTAGACGACCAATTCCGGTAAACGGGGACGGAAAACTTTGCATACTGATCTGGAATAGTTACACAGGCGGTCAGCGGAAAATCGACTACTCTACGATAGTAAAAATTCATCCCTACGTGCTCTGTGATGAACTTACAGATCATTGAAGGAACGAGATCAGTCGCAACACAAGAATGCCTCGGACGTTCGTCAAATGGTATCGCAGCTTTCGCTAATTCCTATACCAGTCGCCCAGGAAAGCCTTTGGAACACTTAGCGGAAAGGAATATATCATGTCGTATATGGCCTATATATATATATATATATA
>SJOL01008870.1:0-11743 GCA_004794785.1 Opisthorchis felineus | reverse complement strand
TATATATATATATATAACCCGAAAGCAAGCGCATAATGCTTCGGTTATTTTTGGTTGTGGGGAGGTCTCTTGCTACTTTCCAGATTCCGAAGACTCTTAGCCACTCGCTAATCGTGCTCCTGAAAACACAATCTCTGGGGGAACAGGGAACAGTCAAAAATATCTTGTAGTGTGTGACGTGAACACACTTCCGTATGACACTGTTTACAACCCATCCCCACTTACACTTCAAAAATGGACGCTTTTCATTCACATAAGTTCACTGTGGAATAAAATGTTCTCTTCCGAAAAGCTCATTCCCTGATATCCGGCTCTACGTCGTTTCTCTCTATGTAAACAAGTCCCGAAGGCTTTCTCAGATTACATTATGGTAATAAATGGAACCCTAAATAAGCCGACGCCCTACTTCCGTGAAAGGTGATTACACGGAGAGTCAGTATTACCAGAACCTGCAATTCAGTAGGGTCTACCACAACAGCCGTGATATCCTGTACCTAGATAGACCACAACCACCCCAACCAGTAGTTGAAGTGCAGTTCGATTCTTATCCCGGTAATGCATCCGCCATTTCCAGTTTCCGCTAACATTCGTTCTTCTGAACTTATTTTCAAAACCAAAAAGTGCGACATCCAGGTCTCTCAACTCAGCACTTACAGACTGTCTGAGTGTGTTCCTCGGATTAACTCAAGTGGATTTGGGAGGTGGCCAAATTTCAAGTTCGGTGAATATATAGACACAAAGGCGGTTACGGCTTGGTTGGAGCCGGATGTCAAAAATCTAAATTCCACTACTCAAAAGATTGCTACGACAGCTTTATCATCCGCCTAGTGAAAGCCAGTCGTGTTAAACACAGTAAGAGTAAATCACTCGGTGTTCAACTTACCTGCAACTGTACATCCGTTTACACTGATTCCTGATTTGATATGGCCAGATTGAGTGACCAGGGACTTGGGGAGTTTAGATCCTCTGAGATAAGCCACATAATACAATTGCCTAATTATATCTTCGTTCAGATTACAGCAATCAGCAGGGCCTGACTGCTGCGCCATTGACAATTTCACAGCTGATTGAGCGACCTTGGCGGCATTCAAAGTGCTGCCGCGGGAATACTGATGCGTTCGAACAAGCACGGAGCTAGTAAGCGAAGGAAGCCGTTGAGATAGCCAATATCACAGATCAAGGGGCGCAGCTGCAGATCCAAAGCCTGATTTAGGATCGCATCACCGCAGGATTTGGGCTAGTCCACCAAGCTACTTCCGAACAAGTAAGCTTTGCTCATGATTATGGGAACAATATTACGTTATTGGTGGCATCGACACACCATTTTGCGGCACTTAGAGCACAGCCTCTGACAGAACACGTGGTATATCCTCTCTCACCCGTGTGGTGTCTTGTACCTTTCTTTTACTTTCATTATAACGTTACGTATTTCATCAACTCCATTAACGTTTATTGTGTGAATGCGCAAAACCACAAAAACCCGCATTTGTACAATTTCCATACAATACAGGCGTGGTCGCATGCTCCGACTTTGTCTTCTCATTTTGCTCGCGCTTACAGCGATCGTTCGCGAGCTTCATGTGCTACCTATGGTATCAAAACATTTCAGACTGCCTTCGGAGCTCATTGTATGTGAGAGCTTCCCGGAAAGAAGACCCCTGGACATCCACGATCGGATTATTATTTATTCACTGACCTGGGCCAACGACGAACTATTTTAAAGAGAACAATTCTTAGTGAGTCTGTTCCATTCGACCCATTTTATTATTGTGTACTCACTTCAGAGTAATTATATTTATTTCTTTTGCCACACATTCCTCCTAAAGTAGCCTTTTGGGTACCCAGACTACTACACCCGAAAGGTTTGCCCATTGAACCCAAGACGCTTTTATCACCCCTTCTATGCGTCTGTCTTACGGCGAATATTTTTGGTTTGATTTGATATGAGCATCAAATATCACAGTGATGGCCGCAAACTCGAAATTCGGTTTCTGGCGCGCATCAGTCACCGAAAAGTTTAACCTTATGTATGTCTCAATCGTTACATTATTTATTATTCAGACGCCAAGAAGTAAACTAAAGCAAGCAATTTGACCAAAATTTCAGGACCTTGAAAGGTACTTGTAGCAAGTTTAATGAAGTTGTAAACGGAACATGTACCAATATGCAGCTGTTAGCCAAATGACAATTTTACGATTCTGAAACCGACGCCAGTTCACTTGTTTTGACATTATAGCTTAGTCGTCTAAATATTGTCGCGCAGATTTACGTTCAGGAAATCCAGCGAACATCGTAACTATAGTCGAATCTTCATTCTGGCGTGGCATCAAAAGGAGAGAAAATAGAAGCCGTGCATCCGGGTGTGCACACAACACTTACCGCTCTCGGTCGACACATGGTGTTTTGGCCGATCGGCTCCGGCAAAGTTAAGATGTTTTGGGGTTTATCACTTCATACGTAAAGATGTCTTCGCACAGTGAGTCCTAATGTGACTTCCTTATATTAACCATTTGTTTAAATGAACGATTTTCCAAGGCCAACAAGTACCTCTCATTGAAAATGGGTGTCCAATTAATATAAAAACCTCCACTTGCCGGAAAATATGATTCACTTAAAATGAACGAATTTTGCATGTGTTTATACAGCTATAATGCTCTGTGAGAGTTGCTGCAGCCTACAATACCTTCATTAACGCAAAATATGTGAGAGGAGCATACCTGTACCTATTTTTCCGGTATTTCCTGCCACGGTGGACGGTTGCAGAGGTCTGTGTCTCCGTAACTCGGGAAGAGTTATCCAGAGTAATCATCATTATAGAAACACTCATTAGCTTCTCGTAATCCGTACGAAGTATGAGGGACGTAATTCTTTCAGCATATAAGCCGTAACCACGGCATTCCACTAAATGAATAGAAAGCGCAAATATCATGAATTTGATATGACCCATGTTGATAGGCGGGGTTTTCTGGAAAACTGCTGGACATCCCCCTTGGAGCATTCATGACACATTTGCTAGAAGGACAGTGCTCTAATACAGATGGTTAAGAGTAACATGCTTCCCACGGTCAGCTGCCGAGAGGTGCCAAATACCGTGTAGTTGTAGATGTAAATCGTTAACTGTTAAATATAAGGTGAACCGTTAGCCCCTCATTATAAAACCAGGAGAAGCCTTTTCTATTTTGTCCAATTTATCCAACGGGACTGTCATTGCTTGTGCAATACGGCCAAGCTAAACCGCACATGCAGCTGCATACATGACCGGATATACATGCCACCTGTCACCGGGGTTTACGTGCCATACATTATATGCTTTAAAATACTCATCCAAAGTGGTTTCTCGCGTGTATTTCACCAAACTTTGCGTCGCCTAGGAAGCATTGTAACGACGCTATCTTCTCCGATCTGGTAAGGCACTCATGTCTGCAATGCCCCTCCCTGACAGCAACATAGGTTCCCTTGAGAAACTCCACCTGGACCGAAGGCAGATTATCTGCCAAAAATGAAACCGAGTTGTCCGTCACTTACTAAACAGAGGCATCCGGCATTTCTGGCAGTACTTGTAGACGTCCTGAGTGGTAAGGATTTTGCTTAACTCGTCAGTTGCAAGCAGCCACACTTCACGCGAAAGTGGTCCGCATTGAAGCAGGTCCTTTCAGACGTCCAACAACTCTTCATTTTGAGGTCGCGCAATCAGTTTTACAAAATCCTGGTTGACGTGATTATGAAAACGATTGTAGGAGGCTACTGGGAAATGGTTCGCCTCCCTCCATAGACTAAACCAAACCGAGCAACCGATGCGGAGCGCACTGTTTTTTGTTGAGAAATCCTCTCAAATTAAAAACCTTTATTACGTCCTTGGCTTTTGCTACGCTTTTGAGGTCGCCTGCCTTGTTTATAGTAACAAAAAACAGCGTCCGTACGTCTTCGCGCGCACATATACCACATAGTTGACCTTCATGTGGTTCTTCAACGCTTGCTCGAATGCTGTGAAGAATGGACAGCGAAGAACATCGCGTCTCAAAACAAACATTTCAGAAATCACGTCCATACCTTGTTAATGCATGGCGATGCAACTTTAAAACTGAACGCACTCCATAATTTACGGATGCGGAATAACTAAAACAAATCTCAGCCAAAGTAATTGAGGTTATGGTGCTTTTACGTTGGGGTATACATATGGAGAAGTACACAAACTTAATGCATAAGGTTATATTGGGCACAAAGCTTTGGAAAGTGCATACACAGGAAAAAAGTTGTGATGCTCAACATCTAGAAAAACCCAATTGAAGGGCTATCAGATTCAAGCATGCAGAGAGGACAGAAGCCGTAAGAACCAAAGAGGAGGGTTGGTTCTTCTGAAACCAGCTGGCTAAAAATAGCAACATTCCTCCGTTATAAGTGACCACATTATATAAGTATAGATATAGAATCAACAGGGAGCGGTAAAGCGGATTTCCTAATGACGAGTGTCACTTGAAGCACCGGCTACCTAAAACGCTTTTCCTAAGGCAAAAGGCCAACCTTTTTTCATCTCTCTCACTTTTGCTAACTGTCGTAAGGAGAATAAGTTTTGTACGACCGCCAACTGAATACAACGGTTAACGAATGGCAGGTTTCGTGCGTGAATCGCTCTGTTGAAAAGCGGACCACCACCGCCTGGAGCGCGGCAATTTCTAGCCGGCACATTTAGAAAGCTTATTACCAATCAGGATATACAGTACCGCCAAAAGTATCGTCACACTGTTGAGCAAGAGGCTTATGCTTTGACTTCACTGCATTAGATAGCATGTTTTTGTGTTGGCCAAGCTTCGCAATTACAGACGCATATCACCATCACATTAGACGAGGCGGGCTAAAACCGTGTTTTCGTGAGAGTCCCTTAGCCCACTGTGATATTTTGGACTAAGGAACTCAAAGCTCGCACCTCCAACATCACGAGCGGCGACAACTTGACAGCATCGACTGTTTGCTACCCAATATTCAACGTCTTTTTTTGAATGGCCTCATTGCTACCAGTAACACTGGCCTACCACATACAGTGTGAAATCGGGCATTTTGTCAGAGGAAGTTAGACTTTCGCATATGGGTCTCTTACAAGTTCGTTGAAATCAAGGAAGTAAAATTTGTGCTCCGACAGCATTGTATTCGTGTGTTGTGGTGTGAATTAGGAAACGATTGTGTTTTTTCGCGATATCTATGGTGAATAACGCCTTTCGCAGTAGGTGTCCGCATGCTACCACATTCATCGATGCGAGCAGGAGAATAGATGATTCAAATTTGTATACAAGGTGAAAGACTTCTGCAGATTCTGCGTTAATGAGCCTAGCGTGGAATATAGCAAGTTTGACACACTATGCTGCTGACAGAAACAACAAAGCACACGTTTATTCAAATCCAATCGTGTTTTCTGGTACATTTATTGATTATATTTTCTGAAAAATTGTTTCCGAGCTCTAGGTCAACGGGGCCCTATGTATAAAAACTTGCAAACTCAAAACCCTAATAATTAACGGGATGCACTGTCTCAAATGATACCGATTGTCAGTAAAACTCTAGTTTATTGTTTTTACCATAAAAGACGCTCTGTAAAAGTGGCACATGCGGCTGTACATGTAAATTTTAACTTCTCCAGTCGTCAGCAGATGGCTGTGCCAAGTGCTCTGGGAAATGAAAATTCGGAGGCTGTTACATTCAAGCTTGTCATGAATGCAAAAGTCGATTTCTCTGCCAACCACGCAATTCTGGCACCACTAACGGTGTTGTGGCTAAGGGTGCCCACCACCTGCAGTTTTTTTCAGTCTCAGGCGATCAGAATCACCAGCGCGCGTTCGATTCAAACCGTCAGAGATTGTGAGAGTCACCTGACAAATATCAGGGACAAGACCACAGTAGAACTTCCGTCCGCCATCGCACTCTTGTGTTTCCCCTGGTGCTTCTGTGTACCTTTCAACACTCGTGGGTCAGAGTCTCTTGGAAACACTCACCTGAGAATATGTGACAATCGTGCTAACACTCAAGACTTACCCCGGTTTTTTCTTGGCCGTGCGACACCAACATTAAAAACGGGTTGTGGAAATAATGCTCCAACTCCAACCGACCATTGGAGGGTGAAGGAAGTGTCCGACTCCTGCACTGTTTTCTCTCAGATTCCGGCTCCACGAACTCGCCAAATGAAGAGCTTTCTCATCACATGCTTGGTTTTGGGTGTTCCGCTACCAAACTGCTACTGGTGGCGCTACTGCATAGCCTTGAAAAGAGCCCGGGTGTTTGGCGCCTTAGCGATAAATGCCGCGCACTGGTGAAGACCGCAATGCCAAGTACCCGCAGGATGCCACAAATCCAAGAAGTCACCGCAGTCTGCGGGTGAGTATGTCCTCAGAAAGGCTGAGTTCGTTTGAGCTCATCAGGGGGCTCAGAGCTCATCAGTTACAGGGGATTGGTTACCGATAGCTTTGGTTTTCATCAGCTCCCTCTCATGCCTTTCGTTCTGAGAGTGCCACCCACAACTATCAACTATCCAAGTATGACATTTATCTTGGCTTGGATTTAGCCTACCCACATGAAGATACCGTTGTACATAACAGTGCTTCGTGGAACGTCCGTAGCATCTCCCAACACAAATATAATGTCAACGGTGATATAAACCTTTTACACAGGAGTTTTCTGGAGAGGGTCTTCGTGAAAAGCACCGAATCTCGTGGTTAGAAGTAAACGTGTGTTGTCAAATTCGCAGATGTTCATCGGCTACTTGGCGCAAAACTTATACAGGCAGCTGAGTAATACTGCAATGCAGTCCACTACTAAAAACGTTCAATTCTGGGGTTTACTGCCATTGTGTAAAAGCCCTACAACCTTTTGTGAAAACAAGGTAGAACTTTTTCAGTTTTCATCGAAACACGTCTTCCCCGGAGAAGTCCCTCAAGACAGTCAGAACCACGGGGTGCTAACTTCACCTACGACTGACGCATCCAACACAACCTTGCGAAAAGCACTACATCAATCTGCCGCCAACAAGCGGAAATCGTTATCACTGTACCCAAAATTCTGCTCTCCTCTGAGATTCGTGACAATACACCCAGCAGCCACTTATCCCCGACATTCGCGTGGAACTTGATTAACAGCCTTCACGAGAGACCACATACCTAGGTTAAGCCGCATAGTTCACGACTGGAATATCTAACAACGCAAAAATTGTCCATTCTTGAGCATCCCCAGTGGCATCTCGAACATCGAATGACTTCAAAGCTGTGGTTGATGCTCGGACTGCCAATTCGAAATAGTGGGGCTGCGCCATACTACTTTCCTGGGACCACAAACCACTCCCCTGGCAACAGCCGAAAGAACAACAGTCCGTTGCACACCGCAGAGTAGAACACAACCTTGTCTAGAGCAATTTCCACCGCGCATTATTTGAGATTGTGCAAGGCTCACCTTGTTCAAGTATGAGTTGTTGCACCAACTGGGTAGTAAGTGGCCTTCCATGGCCTCAGGTAAACAGTGACGTTTGAGTCTGGGCCAATACCTGTCTTCATTTTACAAAGCTCCAAGGTAAGTTGCCACGACAAAAGCCTTTCAGGTTATGGAGTAAAACCCGACGCATGTTTTTGTCACGCACACGGCAATCCGGTTGATCTTCACTACCACCGAAGCACATCGCTCAACCTTCGTTCTACACTGGCCGCCCCAAGTGTTCGAAGGCCGTCTCACTGCCAGATCGAACCTAATGGACTGATGTACACGCATTTTAAGCCTTCAGGTGGTTCGTTTTGGTTGCCTGGTTTTCCTGTCCTCTCCGATCGGTGTCCGGCAGTCCACTAAACTCTCCGGGTAGCGAGTGCATTAGCATGTCCAAATACGGCACACCAGCCAACGGATTAGTTGAGCGCTTTCCCCAATAGCTCAAGGCGGCACTTCGTCTGCATAATGCTTTGTATAAAGAACCAATGTGCACCTCCAGGTGATCTGAAAATATTGCTTGTTGACAGGGATGGTAGAAATGCCACCATGCCACCTTGAAAGTGTTTTATTTTAGAGCCTACACATTTCTTCCAAAAACTGAGCACTGCCGTTGGGCAAACTCAGAAAACGGTGGAGACTACTGCTATAAAATTCCACAGCCTACAGAGGCAAGCCAGTGAGATTGCAAGCCTCGAAAATCTGCGAGCTTCGTAAACGACGTTGATATTGCTTCTACTGGGTCGTTATCATTTTGTCTGAAAACCAAATACAATCTCGACCGGCTTTTCCCATACATTGCTAAAACACTTGTTCGTTTCATCGTCCTATTGTACAGCTGCTACTCACTTCTAGTTTTCCTCCCCATGTGCCTTGGCCTTGCCACAGCACCAGCTATACAGCGTGTGACCCATTCAAAGACCATCACATCCAGACTTTTCGTCTGTTGACGAGACCTCATGAATTTCATGTAAGCCCTGCGTTTCTTGGGGCACCAGGCTACGAGAAATCACGCACAGCCGTTGAATATGGCTATGCATAAACAAACCTATTTGAAATTTTTGACACTGATGTGCTCCTTTTATAGGGTACGTATTGCTTCCAGTTTGTCAGCCGCTGGCTCCTAGTGACGTTTCGATAACCTGACTCATAACTCCCTCTCATTTCAAGACATCAATTGCTCATTGAACTGCGCAGCATTGGGGCCATGCGCTTTATGGTAGTGCATATATGCTTATCAAAACGGCCAACTCTTCATGTCATACAATTTAGACCTTCGACTTTTCCCGGTAGAGGTGGATGGACGCGAGTCGGCCAGCTGATCTTGGACCCCTAGCTGCATGTTAGTTTTGTGCGTCAGCTAGATTCGTTCAGTTGTCCGCTATGATTGACGTAGGTTCAATTGGCTAGTTGATTAAGCATCGAGGACCCTAGTCGCGTGTTAGTCGTGTGCGACAGCAAGGTTCGTTCAGCTGTCGGCAGTGATCGACGACATGATCGTCCCGGGATGTTTTTTAGTTACAATGGAGAACTCTGCTGCGGTTTGTCACCAAACTTGATATACGCGCAAAGGTCACCTTACGTTCTTCCAACTTCGCACAAGTTATCCAAAAATAATGAGTGTATCTGCCTCGATGACAACTCCCACAACACAATTCGGCATTCGTTCAGCCAAGTGGATATAAGTAGCAGAAATTGTTTACAGGAGTGGCACTTACGCATATTTTGCGTCCACAAGCACAATGTGGATTCTAGAAAGCTCGCTGAATCACACGTACCTATCCTTCATTGTGAGCGATTCAGGATTTACCGCAAATCACGAAATCTCATTACGTTAGGCTCAGTTTTCACAGTCGGTGGTGGCCGGTGACCTTGAAGCTTTGCTCATTTAAACAAATCACTTGGTAATTACGTGACGTAACTGTTCACTCCTTACTTTGACTGCGCCCGCTCGCCCGCTCGTTCCCTTACCTACAACCAAAATCAAAGTTGCCACCGGGAGGCGTTCATTCAAATTTGCTGAACCTTCCATCGGATCTGAACATCTCGGTGTCTTTTACTTTGTATACCTCACCAAGTCAGTCATTCTCCATGCAGTCCGCGTTCCTACTTGTGCGTTTTCGTGAACTCCTTCTCCCTTCTCCCAGGGAACTTTTAGACCCGACCCCGCTCCAGCAGCAACACTAGTGAGTCTCTCTAGTTTCACTTCACACGGTGATTCTGAGTTTCCCACTACCATTTATCCGTACTGCATATTCCCCCACTTACGCTTTTCGTGACTCTGGCCATACACCCAATAGCCCAAGGCTACGATGCCTCGGTAACGGTTTTAGGCTTTAGTTCAAATCGGCCGGTCAGATCGTGCCAGTTCTGCTGCCTCTCCTGATCCGTTATTCTGGTTCCACTTTTCCTGCAGATTGAAGTTTTTCTTTTATTATTTTTATCACGTACTAGACAGAAATCCTCTAGCTATGCACACCCTCGTATTGTTTTTGCCCGCCACTTTCAAATCTTAATGATCGTACCTTGTCTCATCTGATATGTTCCCCATAAGAAAGAGCCCTTGTAATTTTGGTTCCCTACCCATGCCGCCTCAGGCAAGTCCAAGTCTACTTCGGATAATGCCCACTCTTTATGTTGCCGTCCCCATTCCACGGAATTCCCAGTACCCACAAACCCCACCAGTCATGCTCTTATTCTGACTGTAAATTTATGATCATGCTTGAAGGTATGCTACCCACAAGCTGGGAATAAACATCATTATCATTATGTTTCCCTATTCCTCAGACTAATTCATTACCCTTCCGGTAACTGCTCAAGCTTCAAGACTGAAATGCTTTATTTCATACAAACTCGACTATATATTAACTGTTTTTCTATATTAACTGTTTTCATGACTCGAATAATTCATATTTATTTCTGGGTGTGTTGTTGAAAATTTTGTCCCGCTGAACTGCACAACATTTTCCCCGTTTAATTTGTTCAAAAGCACACTGCCCTTTCTGTGCCATCCTGTGTTGCTAACTGCCCAAGTTTCAATCTAGCCGTAAGCTTTCCTTTAATTCTGCTCATTATTTACTGTTAATTTCTTATACTGTCTGTCCACATCTAATTCAATACAGTGTTTGCTACCCAGTTGCGACTACTGAACAAATGGAGGTGATGTCCGTAGAATTCGGTTTCGCCACAATTATTACCGACCGTCCGTCGTTGAATTAGACTACACGTTACCTGCCAGATGGTACAGCTAGATCATGCGTTTAGGCCAATTACCCAATTCTTTGCCACGAGATCAAGGCGTCCGCACAGGATCGTACATCACCCATGTGGATAATTTGCAGCACAATTTATTAGACACAGCCACTCTTCGCTAGAAAGTGGTAACCTTGAAGACGTTGTCTTTCTCGATAATTCAATGCCATTTTGCGAATACTGAGCGGCGTGCGCGTGTACGTTTGTAGCGAATTCAATCTGATCTGCCGCTTTCTCCTGGATTTCTTTGGAATTGCACCATTTCGTGCAATAATTCGGATGGAACTGCCCATAATTTGAGGTTTTGTATTCATTTCACATACAAACTTTTGTTCGTGTAGTACCGGATTTAGTTGATGGATATCAAGACTTCGTAATTCTTGGCCCGTAATTTTGCGTCCATTTAATTGGGCTTCTCTGATTAACTCAATTATTCTACAACCTTATTATTCCCTTAATACCAGCATTCACAGGCAGCGCCCATCTACGTGCACCACTCGCTGCTTGGAGCTCAGAGCAGTGACTTATTGACGGTGAAAATAACAATAATGGCAATAATCATGTTCATTCCCAACTAATGGGTGGCATACCCTCAGGCATGACCATAAAGTTACAGCCAGAATAAGAGCATGACTGGTGGGGGTTGTGGGCTCTGGGAATTTTATGAAAAAGGGACGGCGACAGTAAAAGTGGGCATTACCCGGTGTAGACTTGGTCACGCCGGAGGGGGTATGGGTAGGAGCTCATTCTTTAATAATAATAATAATAATAATAATAATAATGTTTATTCCCAACTTGTGGGTGGCATGCCGTCAGGCATGATCATCAGGCTACAGTCAGAATAAAGGCATGACTGGCGGGGATTGTGGGTACAGGGATTTTGGGAAAAGGGACAGCGTCATAGGCAGAGGCGTTATCCGATGTAGACGTGGTCATAACTAAAACGGCACGGGCAGGGAGGCACAGTTACCATGCTTTTTTGGAGAGAACATCGAGCAAGATCAGGTCGGTAGGATTTGAAGGTGGCGGGCCAAAA
>SJOL01008860.1:683093-744953 GCA_004794785.1 Opisthorchis felineus | reverse complement strand
TAGTAGCTGCCGGGCGATAGTCGGTTGCTCCCTTCGAGGCGGAGGGAAGGTTGCCGTCGTCTAGCGAATGACGAAATGCTGTGCCAGTGTGAGCGGCGTTTCTTTCAGGATCCTTGGATGGATCTCCCCTGGCCTCACCGCGCTGAAGCGGTTTGTCTTGTGCAAGGGGTGGTGAAGGTCCTCCTCCGTGAAAACTAAGTTGGTTAGAGGCCGTCCATAGTTACGTCTTGACAAGATGATTGAGGTCGCTGGAGCAGACTACTGACCTGTATCATGCTATCAGTGGACTTCAGATACCACCATTGGGTCACTTGTGGGTTCCCTGTTTCTGTCCCTCTAAAAGATGACGATGTTTCATGTGCTTAAACGGCGCACTGTTTTTTCAGGCGAGGTCTAATGTGGTGGCTTGTCTTCCCAAGTTTGATTGGCGGATTTCCGATTTTCGGTGGTTTTGCATTTTACGAAATGCCAACTCGTCTTCTGTCACCTGTAATTATCTTTTCGAAAAATAGGTGGAGCCTCTTTTCCGGAAGACGCCGAATCCTTTGAGGTAGCTTGTGGTCCATCCGACTGCGACAACATATTGAGTCCAATTGCCCTGTTGATTAAGTCTGGTCAGTGCCGCTGCAAAATGTCCACTAGACCCGACGCGCTGGCTCTTTACCCAGGATGGCTAGGGAGCTGTTAAATCGCCTACGGCAACAGATGCGTGAGGTGGTAGCTGGAGGACAGTTTCTCAATGGTTTGTACGAGGAACTGGTTATCTTCCGGTGGACTCGAGGTACAACGGTAGACCACGGCGAAAAGAAGAGTATTGGTCCCACGCAGTGGGGCTTGGATCCACGGTGTAGGAGTGGTATCGGAGAGAACAATCTGGATGGGCAGAGTAGCATGTAAATATAAAGCAACCTCACCAGCCCTCTTGCGTTTCGGGTCAGCACGGAAAATGGAATAGCCGTTTATCTAGATCACCATGTCAGAGACATACAGTGCCTGTGTAGAACCATGGATGCGATAAAATTGCTAGATAGGCTTTGTTATTGTTGTCGCCATACCCGACTCTGAGCACATCTGGTCAGGTATGGTAATGGAGGCAGAGAAATTGTGGGCCGGAAGACGAGGATGAAACATTGATCCGTTGGGGAGAGGGTTCACGTTGGGCGAGGATTGGGACACTAGTTGGTGGTCGTGTGCTGGACAGGGAGGACAAGTTAGTCCGGGTTGTGTCCGGTGTTGCAAACAGCAAAATGCCTGAACAGAGTACGCGGCGAGTGGCAGTCACCCAGACGGAACAGAATAAGCTGTCCGTGTTGCTCCAAAGGTACAGATGATAAAAATGCCTTCATTAGGAAAGACCACACCGCAAAGTCGTCGTCAGAGCGGAACATTTCCGGTAGTTGCAGGGCTGGATGGAATCGGGGCATATTAAATTGTGTAATGTCAAACAATATTTTGGCTGTTTTGTCGTCCGTTGGCCGTGTTGACAGGAAAATTTTAGGTGAATCTCGAAAATGATACTGGATCCCACCTCTGTCACCAAATGTAGCGTGGGACGTCAGAAAGTCAGCGATAGTTATCGTTCACAAGGATTCAGCGACGGCACACCCCGATTCTAAGATGAGCAGATATGGAAATTGGTATTATCGGAGCCACACAGCACACAAAAACATGTCCGCACAGTTTGGATGACGCAGGGGAGAAGACCGGAGTCATGCAAAGACGTGCGTGTATTGGAACCGAAACCAGAGGCACAAGTCAAGATACAAGCCGAGACACAAAAATAAATCAAAGTCACTCAAGTACCTGTACAAGCGGAAAACCGTCTACTGTCTGGGACTCGCGGTGGCTTATCGGGGGGCTGTAATAGGGAGAGGAATATATAAATTACGTCGTGCGATAAACTTACTTTTGCGTATACAGTCTTAGTTCCAGTTACGTTACAATACCAGCTCACGAGATAAAGCATGATATCGAATCTTAACATATGTTGCCATTGCGGAGGGAGCGGTGTAAACTTCATAGAAGTTCCAACACAGATTAGTTGAATGACCTTTGTATGCGACACACTCATTGGTCGTGACACATTAGCCCGTTTTGTTCGCCGAACTTTGGTACAACCCGGTTTCCGGGAAACAAACAAAAAAATTGATGCACTGTGCGCTACTGATGCGAATAGGCATCTCCATGGGTGATCCGCATTTTCGGAGATGCAGGGGATAATAAGACGTTTTCAGTTATCCGCATCTGAATTACCAATATTCAGATATGATATACATCCCATTGGAAAGCATGACATTACCTAGTCGGATTATGCCATAAAGCAAAATGATATTGCCAAAAGTGAGGTCGAGCATTGTCCTTCATTATAATAACCTACGCGCTCTCACCCACCTTTGCTGCTTATCGTAACTGCTAGGCCTGCATCCAAGTTGAACGCTGATTGTGGCCTCGGATAGGTATGATGGCCCAATCCAACGGCTAACTAAGGCTCCCCGTATTCATGACTGTGCATGTTTTCGCTCATCTTTGCTACTTATCGTAACTGCTAGACCCATATCTATGCGCGCGGCTGATAATGAGACCTTCGCTGTGCATGATCATGCCTGACGGCATGCCACCCAAAAGTTGGGAATAAACATTACTATTATTATTATTTATGTGACGGCCAAAGATATTCTCTCATCACCATAAACGTAGGCCTTATCGCCCACCAACTTCTCCCCAAAATTTCTTACCATCGTCACGGAGACATCTTGCTGAGCCATGGCAATAATCATATGAATTCTGTGTCCATATCGGACGATGAGTACGCCCAAACAAATTTTAGCAAAACTGCTACTGTCTGGGAAGATTTTCTGAGTTTGAATAGGAACCATCAAATGTTAAACTTTATGCAAAAGTTTACTTTTTTCAAACCATGCCATCAGAGCCTTTTGGAGTGTGCGTCTAAGGATAGGCTTCAGCAGTGGTTTTCAGTTTTAGCACAAATCAAACGCCTTCGTCAGAAAAATGGTTATACCTCCTGCATCATCGCTCTACTTCTCCGTTTTCCACAATCGGCAGTTACTTATCACTGATAAGCATGTCCCCTTGGCTTTGTCTTCCATTCTACCCTGCTGTTTCTCGCGACGGCTAAACCGTGATGACCCGATACTGTCTCCGTTGCTGTGCTCCTTACAAGTTGGGAAATAAACTTATTATCATTGCACCTCTCAGGATAGAATCTTCGTGATCTCTCCTGTGCTCGGCTGGAGACTTTACAAGAAATGGCGGCTGGTCGATATTAGTGGCGATCTTGCCGTCGGCACCTCCCCAAATTGCCTGACTGAGCACCTGGACGTGTAGGCACCTTAGAATGCTTGCGATAAACCGGCACCGAAAAACCACCCTTTTCCCTTATCTCCATTTCAACCTCTAGGTGCAGTTGTAGTTGTACAGTGGTGAAGTATCTGTGCCAAAACTGATGTTGTTTGTGATTGTGATGGTGATGATGATGTAATGGTGATGATGACGATGATGATGAGGATGACCATGGCAGTGAGGATGATGGAGGGGGACTGGGGCTAGCCGACCACAAGCATCCAGTCAATCATGATAGCAGCAGAAACCAACAGAGCCACTGACACCGGTTAGCCTCCATATTGTCCAGTGTCTCCAGCTAAGGCCAGGGAGGATCATGTCTGCCCCATGCTTGGAGACGAACAATGGTGGCGCCCAGACCTGTCGTACCACCCTTCATTCCACTCTGCCATGTCAAAACCTCTCCACCTCTACAGTTTTGCTACTCCAAATTAGGCGGCACTGAAACGGTACTCATCTCGGCGGGCGGCAAATCACACGGCGGCTTCCCACACGGTCCATCCAATTTAGCTTACGAACCTGGATGCATCATCCCAGAAAATAACACCTCGCTTTAACAAAAACCCGTCGTTTGGTCACCTCATTGCGAATTTGCTGGTTCTAACGGATTTTAGATGCAGTTCTGTGATGTCGGCAGTCAAACACGTAAGGATGTCTCCGTGGCCAAGTCTCGTCGTTGTACACTGACAACGCGACAACGCGACGCGAAGTATTCTGCGATGCAGAAGATCACCAACGTGCTCCTCAACATCGTCACCGTTTCATTCCTTTGCACCTCTCACGGTTGTCATCCGTGAAGGTTGTGACGGATCTATTACACAGTTGCTGGAGACGGCTGCGCGTTGATGACCATGGGTAAATTTCAACAGCACTGTTGACCCTGTTTCTCAAAACTGTTTCGGAATGGTATTCATGGCCCTCCTTACCAATTTGGCGCTCATTTTCAGCGATATGCATGGGGGCACCTCCTCGGCTTTTAAACCTTTCAGTTAGGTTCGCTTTCTGCGGGGTATGTGCGTATTTGTCTTGGAGTAGTCATAATTTGTGTCCAAATAACAGCCTTGCTGCCTTCCACAAACTGGTGCTATTGCCTGTAAATGACGAAACACTTCGAAGTGGCCAACACTTCGAAGTGGTCTAACCAAGAGTGTTCAACTTCTGCTTCAAAGTGGGTACCTCATTCGCGTGTTGCAGCACTAATTCATCCACTGTCGTATCCAGGACCTAATTTTCAGCAGCAGAGCCCCCCAGACAGCTTTCAAGTTTGGCCAACAGATTCATGGCAAAGCAGACTGCATCTAGCATGGACCATAATGTAGTAGATCATGCTTGATGATAAGGAGTGCCAACATACTTTTACATCGCAGAATAGAATTCCCATACATTCGTTAGCCCCGGTAAAGTCGATCACAATGATGAGTATCCATCCTGTTCTCATGTAGAGCAACAGATGTTCGTGAGGTTAACTAGTGCGATTCACGCCACATACCTGGAAACATGTGCTTGGAAATGTCAAGTATGTTTGTTCCGAGGCCAGCTACGGCAAAAACAGTATGGTCATGGAGTTGCATGACATGCGCCGATCCATTCCTCTTCCCCTTGAAGCTACGGGCGTCGAGATGCGTCAGAGACCCCACGGTTTCAGTAGATAATGATGGGGCATCTTCTTGCAACTAATACTGAGAAATAGTCGTCTAGCTGGTAAACCCGTTAGGTACATAATTGTCACGCACCCGAAGAAAGAAAGAGGGCTCAGTTGCTGCCAAGTTGCCCGAGCCTAGACGGTAACAGTCGAGATGCAGAGTCTGGGTTTGAACCAAGAACCATCCGTTCAGCAAGTCGGTGCCTCAACGACTGGGCTATCTAGAGCTCCTTCTTGCGACTGCCAACTCGAAAATTCCTGGTCTACTCCTGGCTCTTCGCTCAGAATTGATGAGCTTTCCCAGCGTGGCGACTGTTCACCTCATCCATTCTCACCCCTCTGACGCCCGATCACGCTACACAGAGTGTAATTCCCCTTATGTTTTGTAGTTCCTCAGTAGTTGAAGCGAATAATTCCGGTTCATTAAAAATATTCGGTCGTCTATGGCGGTTCCGATTAAGGTTAGGATGATCAAAATCTATAACATCTTTGAGCAGCACTTAGGTGTCGCCAAGCTCCAGTACATTTTCAGAACGCCATTGTTGATGCCATGGATACTGCAGCCTGTCTGTTCTTACAAAATTTTCAGAATCTAAAAGGATGATAGTTATTTCAGCCTTGGTAGACCTAAGTTACACTCTTCTCCCGCCAACAATGGAATTCGTCTGTCTCAAGATACCAACTGCCATCTAGTAAACGAAAGCAGCTTATGAGGGGGTGGGTGGATGATTCGATGTTTCATCGTCAAATATGTATTTTCTCGTCCGGGCAGTGCCACACACTAGGTTTTGTTCTTACTACCTTACTAACACATAGACTCCACCACAACTTTGAACTATTGCACCGCATGGATCCACGATCCATCCCTTAAATCACAGCGCATTGGCTCATTATCACCCACAAGTGGGCTGCCTACCCACAGTCGACGATGTGGCCAACAACCATCTGGAGGGTATCAGTGGTCACTTGAAGAACTGTGTGCACCACTCTAACGGTTGCAGTCCTGCCATACGGAAGATGGGCCGGAGCAGTGAGCGGCTTAGTGAGAAGATGAGGTGCATACGTCGTATCATTGATGCTGAAGGGAATGTCAGAAGGGCGACTGTTACGTTCTAAATGTGGTCTGCAGAATGTCCACGAGCGCATCTTATCTAGTTCTGATGCGCCTCGGACCATGACCGCAACGCTGTTGCATAAGCTAATTGGAACTGACAAGGTGAGGTAAATCTATGTTGAAAGGCCCATAGTTTCTGGTCCAGGTCCCCGACTGCTCCCAGATTCTTGACACTTGCGCGAGTAAACGCACCTGACCCTTCTCTGAGGCAACCTGGTTCCTTTATACCCACTCGCTCTCGGTATTAAGGAGCCACTCCATCCCGAGCAACAAAATCCTTGTTCGCAGACGTTTTCTTGGGTCGGTTCCGCAAAGGATACTTTTTAGGCTCGTTTATGAGCCACCACCACCACCACCTCCACCATTTCATGGCCTGAGATAAAAGCTCATCCGGAAGGCGGATAGACTGCAACTGTTGGAAACCAGAAAAGCCACAAACGGCATCAGTAATGTGCACCTCCCTTCTCTCAGTCAAACCATTCCCTTGCTCGAGCCCACTGTTTTCTGCGTCTTTTTCATGTATTCGATTTTCTCCCACAAGCTCTCATGACCTTTTGACCCTTAACATTTTGAACCAAGTTTAAAGAACCTTTCACGAACAATTTTTGACCCCTTGTGTTACCACGTACTGTGCGCGCAAGACTGTTGCTAACTCATATCGATTTGCCGTCCCCTCCGGGCTTTCTTTGGATATGCAACAATCAGACGAAAATCCCCATTAATTGAGGTTTTTATCCTTTTTGTATACGTATTTTGTACGTGTAGTACCGCATTTTGTTGATAAATCTTATGAACTTGCTATTCTTGTCTTGTGATTTCATGTGTCACTCAACTGGGCTTCCAGAAATATGTCACCTATATTACACAGTGGATTATGCACAGTCAAAGCCTGACGTGGCGATAGCTAACATCCGTGACAGACGGCGCGGCGGCGATGATCCAGGATAGTGAGGCTCAAATGTCAGGCTTAGTAAACAGAAGTTGGGTTCTGTGGGCCTTGTAACCGTCCGAACTACCTGATGTCCAGGGGATCGCTTGTCCCATCACATCGACTGTTGTGAAACTGAAACTTGCCTACCGTGGGGTGGGGTTCTGCAGACGTGTTCGTAAAGCAAGTACGTATATGACTAAATATTGCTACTGTCTAGCTCCCGGCCCCTTCGGAAAGCGCACAGACATGGCTGTCAAGCGGTCTTCGAAGAGGCCCTGATATGATTTTAACTTGGAGAGTAAGCTGATTCTCGGAAGTTGATCAGGCATTGTTGACTCCGAGCCCTGAGTCAGTTGTGCAGGTAAGATACGTTCGTTTGGCAGTATAGCATGACCAACGACAGTAGTAGTAGTGGTTTAAACCGAGGGTCTGACTATTCTCCTTGATTCACGGTGAGGTACATTAGCTGGCCTTATACTTGGCATCTGACTAATACATGCGCAAGATTAAACTATATGCCAACTCCCTGGTGCCGACTGCGGGACGCGGAGTATTTAACGCCATCTGTAACTGAGGAGTCTGCTGACGATAAAGATGGCCTGAATGCTTCCGGGGCGATATCGAATAGTTTGCTAGAGAAAAGACTACCTATGGTATAGGTCATATGCATTCTGTGACAGGATTTGCGCCTTTCATCCATTTGGTGGGATGCTGTGAGTGCGTTCTTCCAATTGCACACAAATTATCAGAAGTTGATGAGTGTTTCTGTTATGACTATTATTTGAATAACGCTCTTCACACTCGCTTCTGCATCCCTCTATTCTGGCAAAGGGTGCAAAATACAGGTTTACGTACACCAGTGGTCCTCCTGCAAATTTTGTGCCAGCGAGTATACTGCACGCCGTATCAACTTCCACAAGCTATTATGGCCATAAAACTATCCGGAACTTTCTTCCGTTTTAAACGAATCACAATTTCAGGCAAGCTGAGATGGCGTATTTCACTGAACGAAGTTGCCGAACTTTGGGTAATTCTTGACCTTGAAATTTGCTCACTTAAACGGGCTAGCTAAATCAAGAAATCGCAGAAGAACGCAGTAGGCACACACATTTATACGTAGGAAGTGGTAGCCCGGAAGGTATCATAATTACCAAGACATCCTTTTCACTCGCCGGGTGGCGATCGCCCCAGAGACCTCGTGGCAGCCGATAATATTCAACTTGGTTTCTGTGTTTTGTTCCTCATTTTGGCCGTTTCAATGTGTCTTATTTGTGCCAGAATTCGGGAATGTCCGGTATGAATACTGGAAATATTGTGTGCACAGTAGGCGTAATGCTTTCTGCAAATTCCACCGGGATAGTTCAAGGATCGTTTTACAAGGCGGGCTAATATAGCTAACCTAATATATGCGGCGCAACTTAAGAAACACTTCCGAAGCTACCGCCTTAAAATTTTGGTGAAAACATTATTTGTTGGAAGGAACTCACGGTAGATTTTGGAATTACGGCTTTAGATAACGTTGAACTTGGCTCCCAGAATCTGTACGTCCTTTAGTGAAACCAATCTATGCTGAAATGCTGTGAGGCACCGTACAGCCGTTTCATCCTTACTAGACATCATCATCACAGACTGGCTTCACCTACAGGTCGGTATCTCCACTAAATTCCACAAAACTCCAGACGCTACCAAACATCAGCTGTACCACCGCACCAGAAGCTCAACGACCGAACAATTGTTTCGGGCCGTGGTAGAGAATACATCACCAAAAATGCATAACAGGGTGGGTGGTGTTCCAAGAGCGGGGAAAATTTGTGAACATCAAAGGGAGATTTTGTGGACTTAAGCAAACATGTTCCCATAACTTCAAGCGGCTTCGAGCACCAACCTATCTACAGCTAGGTGCGTGTAGTGAGCCCTGAGTCGACATTAACGTCGGGAGACAATCGGTGAATGAAGTTTGATACGGTGCCAAAGATAATAAAGCCAATAAAAATGAGCTGTATAAGGGACTTCGCGAAAACAAACAGATACGAGAAATGGAAAACTGGAGCGACACGTCATTCGAGGGCTCAACGAAAGGGACTCATCATTCAAACACGGGCTCTACACTACCGCTACCTGTATTCATTATTTTGTAAAAACCACTGAGGAATTGCTTAAGGGATTAAGGTTTTGACACTTGAACCGATGCCTAAGCGACCAAGGTACCCAAAGTAACACATCTGAAATGGATCCCATGAAAAGCCAGGGGGCAGTATATCTTCGAGTTCAGCTCAGCGTTTTCACTGGATGAATTGGAGCTGCTCATTTCTGAGGTGAATGAAGGATGCAACAAGCAAATAAGGAATCTATTCATTTGAATAAATTTACGTGCGTTTCACTCAGCCACATCCGTCCTAATGGACTTGATGTATATTCCATCAACGACTACGGTTCCAAGGGTTACTGTCACAAAGTATTATAACTGTGGCTACGTCGCTTTACTGGTGCTCCATTAAAAAAACTAGCACTCATTTAACCAACATATCAAAGCTAAAAGATACAAAATAAACTATCAGTTGACTGTTTCAGTCATTTATGTATGATGTATTCGCAAAGATAAGTTTGGAGATACCTGACTTCACAAAGCTCGTATTCAGTGGGCGGGAAGAATGGATGGCTGAGGTCAGTAGATGCTGTATTGAGAACTGTTGAGAACTGGTTTTATGAGCAACATCATAATTAAACAGAACGTAAGACCACTGATAGTGCAGTCGGTAGGAGCAGAAAAGGGACAGTGAGCATGCATGGCTTTCTGGAAGCAATAGCGAGTAAGTACCAAATGATATACAAACGTACGGATACGGGAGGTGAGGCAAGGTAAATGAGCCTTGTACAAGCGCAGTACATTTGGGGGGCGATGAAGATTGTCTGGAAAGCGGGTATCGGGTAAACTTTGGCTCAAATTAAATGTACACTCAGTCTTAAGCTGACGGCTCGACGCAGCAAACCGTGCAACGTGTCAAATCGGAATGCGCGCTTAGGCCCGTTTAAAACAAAATTCCCCTCCTCTTGGAACATGGCCAACGACAAGGTATCCAAGCCTTCAGAACTCAATGAAATTAATACATCCGAACATCATGTTGTAACAAGGTGTCATTGGCGTGATTGTCCGAAGACCTTGTAAAATTCACTTAACGTGCGTTCAGCGTCCCACGACAGGTATGTCTTAGTCAGGTGATCCGACTAAGAAGTAGCAGCAAGCCCATCACTACAGAGAAAATGGGCCTTGTTTGAGGCCTTCAGAACGGAATGAGCGGCTTTCATAGCTTCACTGGGGCTGCTTTCAAGGCGGTCTTCTACACACGACACTAACCTGTATAATGTTAACCTCTGAGGTCACAGATGAAACGGCTTACCAAATAGTGCTCCTACCCTCATGATGCATGAATTGACTTCATCTGACGCAGTGCAGTCACCGTTTAGGCGGCTATCAATTCTAGTAAACCTACAAAAGACCTCAAAGTCACCATTTTGAAGTTTAGATGTGGAGAGCGGGAAATTTTGAATAAGAACTTTACACTCTGAAAGTGCAAGGTTCAGGCTGAAATAAGCAACCACTTCCGACATTCCCTTTAGAGTTATTTGTACGGGCGCATAAGCGTCACGTGATAGAAAAAATGTCGTCCGTGTGACTCAACTCCGTTCGCCTTTTTATATCTGGTTTTGACACCCGCATTCACAGTCTCGTGAAGCGTAAATTCCACGATGATGTTGATGGCAAACCTGAACGAAAACGGACATAAAATTATTCATTAGATTGTTGTGCTGGCAGTCTTGGGTGCATTCACACCTTCTGAAGGGTCCTGTTTTAATTATTTGGAAAAAAACATGAAGGCTATAGAAGAGTCCATTCGTTTCTTGTGAGTTACTATTCACAGGGTTGCTGATAAACTTAGCCCATGACCGGTTTCGCCCTTCTTGGGGCTCACCAAGTGCGCTGAGTCCCCGAGTTTCTGTCAATCTTATGTTCCAATTGAACCCAAACTGCGCGAAATTCGACAAATACACCCACTTGCATACCAGTCTGGTTTTCACTTGAGACTCACCTGAATCCCAGCTGAAGCTCTCACTTATGATATTCCGCAACCGCATTAATAGGTTCCATCCAGAAAATACGCTACGATATCTCGAATATCATACCAACTGAAACGCGAAGCGGCCTCTATGCAGCACGAAAATATGGCCGTGGTTCAGTTTACTCTCCCACGAAAGCCAGATTGGTATTCTGGACTGTATTTCGTGAATAGTCTATTCGCATTTCAACTGAATTTCAGCTAAACTGGTAACAAATGCCTAGATGGGTCATACTACTCCTAAGGTTGCCAGAAACTCTTCGATGAACTTACGGATGTGCGTCTACTTCGCTGATTTTACATTTAGGACGGAATACAGATGAATAATCAAGTTGAATTCGCCCCCTTCTCACTTGACATGCTAAATTAAGTCACTTTCAAGCTCATGCTCTGTTAAATGTTCCTAATGTGACAAAGCATGATATTTGGATAGGCACACGGCACATTAAAAAAACGGACTCACGAAATGGTCTGTTGGCCCTGGAAAAGTGTAACTCGCCACGTACCTAGCACAGTGTTTAGTATGACATTTGTTCAACTTATGTCGTCCTGACCCTAGGACCGAGGGTAAGATGATAAAATCATTTCAATGTCAATTTGGTTTTCACGGAAGAATCACCTGAATCCCAGCTCAGTCCCTCATTTATGATGTTCCCCTTCAACTGAGTGTGCTGAGCCAGACCACCTATTGTTTCAGTTTGAGAGGTTATTCGAGATACCGCAATACGTTGTATGGCTTAAGACACTACTCGTAAGGTTGCTGAAAACACGTCGACAGCCCATTACCGGTTTCGTCCTTCTTGGGGCCCATCAAGTAAGCACAGTCCCCGAGTTTCCGTCAACCTTTTGTGTGTTACGTACACACAGAGTATTGCGACATTTCAGATACCGTACCAAGTGAAACATGAGGCGGCCTGGTGCAGCATATTCATTTGAAGAAGAGCATCCTAAACGAGAGGTGCAGCTGTGGAAACCAAATTGATATGCAAATGAGTGTATTTGTGGAAGTTCGTCCAACTTGGGTTCAAGTAGAACATAGGGCTGACAGGACCTCGGGGATCGCACCCACCTGATGAGCCTCAAGAAGGGCGAAAATGATCGTGGGCCGTCGAAGATTTTCAGCAGCCTTAGTAGTAGTGTATTACGTCTGTAGAGTAAGATTAGTTCAGTCAGTTTCCTCCATTGACGGATACCATATAATCAGGAGCACGACTTCCACACATATAACATCGACTGACCCAAGAAATGCATTTTGAAAGTACCAAAGAACACGTGTTCAGTAGGCCCCGTTTATCAAGGAAATTCGATGAAATGATTGTTCAGTTGAAAAAAACCTCCCAACAGCGACTCTCTTTTATTAAAGGAATGGTGGACCGTTATGAGTTTCGTGTCCAAAAATAAAGCCCATATAATTTTTAGCAGTATAACCAAGTCCTATGCGCCGAAGGCTTATTCGTTTTGCTTCTCTTCTTAGCCACATTTTCAGAGTATACTGAGTAACTTGAGCACAGCGAATACAGATTAATGTAGAAATCATGAAAATATAAGTAAATATGGCACACTTTTCTTTCCTTTGCAAATTTGTTCTTGAAGATAAAATGTGAAGCCCCTTGCGGTATGTACATGGAGGCATTGTGGTACTTAACTTTGCCTTTTCTTCACCATGTCACGTCGCACAGAGATGGATCCTATTCCGTCGCGTTCTTAAGTTTTTCCGACCAGTTTTCAATCTTGACCTCCACGCGATTTAGACCACTCAGAATACTGTAGCACCACAACTGTATACAAACGTAATTCTATGATTGTAATACCGATGGTTCTGAATGAGGACTTTGGAAGTAGCAATCCTCGAAGTTGATGAAAACTGGCTTGTAAAATTTTCGAAAAGAAAGTTTGGGGAAATGCCACCGAAATGTCTACAGATGCGAAAATATCCTGGTGTGGTCTCATGATTTTTTCGGGTATGTTTATCACTGTTTGATATTTCTATGCCAGTTGGTAAGGGCAACGGTTCCATTATATTCTGGGTGAAAGTTGTCACCTGGTAACCAGTTCCATCCACTGTGGGTGGAGTGATTGTGAACAACATGGGTGTTCTCAAAATAATGTCGAGGGATGTACTGTTTTTTCAACCACTTCGCTTAGTTTGATCAGCCAAAGTACACTTTACCGTTTTTGATCAGTTTTGTTTACGATGCTACCATCCGCATCACGTGTCATGGGTACGAACTTGGTCCACGTCAGGCCAAGTTGTTTTTGTGCAACTGTCAAGAAACAAAGTTGCTTACAACAATTACACCTGCAACTCGATGTGGCTGACACGCGTGCTGACAGCACAGGACTCAAGATGTTCACGGACAATCAAGGGATCTCACTGTGCCAGCACACTCCACGCAGATACGGCAACAATGCACACCATTTTCCCCAAGCTAGTTTCTCTACACAATGCAGAATTGTGTTTAACAGTCATGGTGTTTTCTCCCCACAGTTGTCATGTGCCACAGCGTTCGACCAGAGCAACGATCAGGAGAGATGGTTTTCCTTAGAAATACGCTGCTTGGATCAGCATCATATTCTTTGTCTATCATGTCGATAAAAATTCCATAAAGTATTCCAAAAGAGTAATCTAAATGACATCAAGTACGAAGCATGCGGATGTTAGGTTCGGTTTGGAGAACCTACGTACCCCAAACGGGTATCACAGAAAAAAACTAAATTGAATAGAGCTGGCGAATGTAATTTATATTGAAGATGACGGTGGCTAGATGGAAGTTCAAATGCTATTAAAAAAAGTCGCGTGAAATTAATCCTCGTAACTATATTTATTACGTCACCAAATTGGTATTGATTACTTGTACGCGAATGAACATGACTTACAAAGTTACGAGAGAGTGACTTCAGTGCATTTCTAAGAAGATCACTGATGCTAAGTGAATTTGTGCGTATCGGTACGCATCAACGACTTTTCCTTAGTCTGAGTGCCTGAAACAGACAGATAAGTAAAAACGCTGTTGAATATTACTGGGTTATCGATTGAGTTTTTCGGTCGTCTAAGTTTCCCTCTCCGCTCAAGTATTGCCGAAACGTCGCGACGAAGCGGATATCACTTTCCTGTTCTGTATGATTGGATAACCTCACTTCACTAGACCGTCCAAAAGTCACTGTCTGCTCAACGGAGGCCAGTTAATTGCCCAGCCTTGAATCGCGGGTATATGAAACCTCACGCATTAGTGTAAACCAAAAGTCTCAGAGATTCAGAGATGGATACACGGGTGCGACGCGATTTTCCAAGCTTTCCGGATCAAAACGATCATTGTCTGCAAGTCGTCCACCCTGCCGCGCTTCACCTGAACGGAGAAAATGGAAAGTCGGGCGTAGTATTGCCTTTAGTCTTTATGGCGTTTCACGAAAGCATTGCCAATCAGCAGAGTCGTGGAAGTGGAAATCCGAAATATCCAAAAATCATGGTGTAGTGCTGGCGCGGATAGCTCCTTGGTGCAAACTGTTTCACGCGCTTACAGCTCGTAAAGAGGAAAAGTATTGCCTTACGAATGTGCGTGCCCTTACCTTGAGCATCCTTCTCTCGTGTCTCCAATTGTTGTAGTTGGGATGAAAAAATGAACGAAAAGAGAAACGACGCTAAGTCATTTTTGGAAAGCGAGTATATTACGATTAGGTTCCCAGGCAGACACCCATGAAGTCTAGCGGATAAAGATCAAGCAAGCACTTGTAGGAGCCTTTCGGAGTTCGCAGACCAAAGAACAGCAATCCTCTTTGTTCAACACAGTGGCGGTTTTTCCAAATCCATTGCTAACTTCCCTGTTCGTGTACTTTAGCATCGGTCTAATGTGTGCACCATACAGCATCTTGATGTTCGCAGAGGTCAGTCGAGGAAAAGAACTTTTTGTCATTTTCACGATGTATCCACTTTTCTCATGATGGAGTGGGAAGGACATAGGGAAAGACAGCCAGAAACGCAGATCCTTTTTCGTATTAAAACTGGATATCGCACGATGTTCTTCCTCAACATGTGTCGCGAAGGCGTTTCCGGACTCTCCAGCGAAATTCCTGTGGTGTGCGCAATTTTCTTCAATAAGGGGCAGGTGCTAGTCTAGGGTTTATCTATTTTCCTAGTAGATATCCCCTTGGAGTTCGCTGAACTCAGAGTCCCAGGATTTGAGGCTGTCAGTGGAAAGGAGGTTTGGGCCCGTCATAACATCCGATGGATCATCAATGTAGACAGAAAAAAGTCAAACGAATCATCTTGTTTTCCACGTTTTGGGGCCATCTCATATCACCACAATTGCATCTGTCCTTTGGCGGCTTATATTTGACCCAAAATACACTTTGACCCCATTTTATTTGTCAATTTGTTTAGCTGCATCTTAAAAATCCGGTGAATTTATAGGTAGGCAAACAAGATTAGTCGAGTTGCGGAGCATGTCTGATTGTCCTGGCAGCAAACATTTTACAGACGTACTACACAACCTACTCTTGAGGGTAAAATTCAACCTTTTGCGTTCCCAACATGGGTAGGTGAATGGGGCATCACACTCACAGCCTTTGGCGTCTGCACACACTGGAAAGCCTGGAAGCTTCCCACGTATGTTCCAGTATATGGATGTACCGCAGTAATTAGTTTGCTTTAGGTCGTGCGGTTTACTGATTTTATTGCTCTCCAGTCATTGGAACTCATCCGGTTAAAGAAACTTCAGTGGGTTATTTGGTTTGTTTAAAGATGCCAAACCAAGCGAACAAAACGCCAGCTGTAACCAAGTCAGCCCCTGCTTAGGGGCTTTAGTCTAACCAACACTGTATGGAGAAGCCCATCGAAGCACATTCTCGAGCTTTCAGTGTTTCAATCCGACCTTACGCGGCTCGAGCAAACACGGTGCACACTTGAGCAGAGCGGCCACACAGTGTGAGCCAGACGTGACTGGACTGACAGCGGTCTATCGCTAAGTCTGGTGCATGTCCTACATCGAGAACACATTAAAATCAGCTGGTTCATTGCGCCGGTGCGGAATTAAATGAGACAGTTGCAGAAGCAACTGGGATGTGGTGAGTTATGCCAGGAAATGTTACACACAACGAAAGTACCGTATTTTGATTTTGTATTTGAGCTTCGGATATTCATGTGGAAAGAGTGCAATACAGCTTCTTATTGGCCGAATTGCTTTAGGGTTTGCAAACTAAATGTTGCGAAGAAAACGGAAGAACGAGTTACGAGAAGCGGTTGTGAAGCGGCAGAAGTGTAAACTAGTGGAAAGCAGAAGTGGAAGTAGCATGTTATTAGTAAATTCTTTGGCTGGGGTTTAAAGAAGAGTGCTCTTTTAACAGGAATAGGATGGGATTTAAGAGACAATTCTGGAGAAGGTTTGGTGGTGTCAGCAATGGCCTGCATCCCTCTATGCGTCCTGCTGTGTGCAGGTAGTAAGGTGACCTGACCAGTGACAACGCAATGGCCAATGTGGCACGAACTTATTGGTATTCCTGAAGTAAATTTTTATGTTCCGGCTGAGATACTTTCAGGGAGTCCAAAGGTTGACCGCGTGACGAATAGGGTCCCTGACCGGAGAAATTGGCTCAACTGTGGTTGCACTACAAGAGTAGTGCAGTTTGTAAGGAAGATGCTGCCACATTTGTTCCAACCCTCGACCTGGAGGGCTATCAGACCTAGTCAGTCTGACTTCTATCCACTGACCAACCAGGTATGTCGGGCCCTGCTGATGCCACGGACGATCTCCAGCGTATCTAAGTGGATTACGAAGGGAGACAAACTGTCATACTGCAGTAAGATCCAGTCTCATCTTGACGGTCAGTCTGTCCCGGTTCGCGTGTGTGTTGTGCAGCAGTTCGCCGAATAAGATAGCATAGCTACTGGGTCTGTTTTTGGCATAGCAACGCCCAAACCCTAGGGTATTAAACCTATCATTATTGGATTCAACCTGAATGACTGCAACCCATCATTCACAGTTTTATCCGTTGCATTTGTAGCCATTTTATGGGTCTGGTGCTGTTAACAACCCGACTGCAAGCTGTGAACAGATACACATGTTAAAACACCCTTGGACTTCTGACAGCCGTAACTTCTGAGAGCAAAAAATGAAACTTGAAAACACATTGTTGAACGTATCAAGTTCATGCATCATTCAACACGGAAATACTACTTCCATGGCTGGCAAATTCTTAATCAAAAGCAGACAAGGTTAGAAGTTTTTGGTGAAATTAAGCGGAACTACTGATTTATTTTCACCAAGTTATCAGAGGACCCTAGTAAGTACAAAGACAGAAAAAAGGAAAATGAGAGAAATCCCAAGACAGAAGATTTTGGGCTTGGGTCTGATCAGATGGAAGTTGCAGTTTTGCCTCATCATGATGCCCAAAAGTAGACCAGTTCGATCATCCTCGGTCAATCTAGTGGCGACAAACTGCTTATGGAGTTTCTCTATAAGAAATATTCTCAGGATCTTCATGCAGAGAACAGCTGCAGTAAGGGCAATGCTTCACAGTTTGAAGTATGCCCTATTTACTGAATTCACAACGGTTTGACTAAACGAACAATACAGTGTGTTATTTCGGGTCTACGGATTAAATTCTTGTGGTTGTTGTTCATTTCCAATTCGTTCGCTAATAGTTGGAGAGCAGTTAAGCTTGCAAAAGCAGCCGAAAATGCAGCACAATCTCAGGTCTACGACCTCAATGTGAATCTTGGTCTCATGGTCACGGGACGACAGAATCTACTTAAAAAATATGGGTTTTACTTTACGACAATTTTTGCAGCTTATAGGTCTTTTTGAGTGTCACAAATGACGCAGTTCATCAGAATTGTACTTGGACGTCCTTCATAGTTTTCAACACGCTTCTAATAGGAGCCATACGGTACGGTAGGGTATGGTACGATAGCCATACCTTAGTAACGCTGGGTTTCAGCATTACGACGTTTGTAAAAGATGCATAAAATCTATGTATCCTGAATGCTCTCAACAGACTCGCATACGAACAATCTAGAACAAACCCTGTGCGTCCGTTTCATGGTGAAGGCAGTGGTTCGGCACCAAGTCATCCCACGGAAACCCAGCTATTGGCTGAATGGTAACAAAAACGTAACATTCTTACTTTTCACGTATCTTCTACATCCAACATTCTTGTGTAACTCTGTGAAAATAAACTGAAACCTCATAAAATTCTGACATGGTATTCCGAATGTCATTCATTTCCAACGGGAACTACAACAAGCAATCATGTATACGATACAATATTCCTCGTGTGACATCTCCAGGTTACTCATAAAATGTTGTGATCAAGACCAAAGTTAAAATTCTACCTTGTTCAAGTGTTAAGAGATGGTTGGGAACTATGCGAAAATGGACCAATAACTGGTCAGTCCTCGTCTTGACTATTCCCACCTAGTTTTCTTGATTGAACTTCTATGAGCAAATTACTCAGAAAAAATGTTGAGAATTCTCCGTACACCAGTGAATAAACCGCATAATCGCTACTTCACGTCTTCAACCTGCTGAAACGTATTAGGATCAAAAGTGATTGCAGATAGTGGTTTGGTTTGTTGCGCTTCCACAACGCAGCACATAAGGATAACATCTTGTGCCGACGTAAAAACGCCCCAAAGTCAAAAGCCATGGAGCATCTCCCGCCTTCGCTAATTGATACTGATACAAGTTACAATGGTCGCGCTGTTGTTATAGTGAAAATATTGTCTTTTTTGGATCTTAATTTGCAATCAACAGGTTCGACCATCATCGCCTTGAACAGGCCCTAACTTGACTCCTTCTGGGTGATAAGCCTCTTAGATTCAGCCGTTTGGTTTTAACCTTTAAAATGTTCCCCGTTATCACTCATTTTCGCTTAATTTGCAAGTTTTCAGGTACTCTTCTAGCCATTTTTCCAAAACACATGCCTCAGATACTGTATTTGGTTCCAGGATCGCGTGTTGCACTAAAGCATGGCAACTTCTTCATTACCAATCCAAGAGTTTCGGCGAAGCAACAGCGGACTAGTCCTAGTGGACACAACTAATTTTGTCCGCTCATCATTCAGTAGGACCAAGAAGAATTGTTGACGAACTGCACCTTGTAAAGTACTTTGATCTGTACTTGGTTTTCATTTTTCCGAGCTGAAGTATTCCTCACTTGCCGAACATGATCCGTCTGGCTCTGTCGTTGCCGGAGCCAAAGATTCGTGACACAAAGATAAGTTAAAATGAGATGAGAAGTTCTAGCGATTGAATGCTCATCCGCATGTGATGGGCTCCGACGGCCGACCCGGAAAGCCAGCAAAATAAAACCTGCGAAGTTGATGTGAATAACCCAACTATTTTGCGCAGTTCTGAAATCAAAGAATGTAACGCCGCTCAAAGAGTCCACGTTTTTCAGCGAACCCGATTGATTAGTTATGACCTTACCCAAGTTCAAAACATCACAAGTCGAACTGGAGCTGAAAAAATCTGCATTGATTGAACACCAAGTGAATAAATTGGACAAATACACTCATTTGCAAGTCAATTTGGTTTTCACGGGAGACCCAGGTGAAGCTTTCGTTTATGATGTTCTTCAACTGTATGTGCTGCACAAAGGTCGCCTCATGTTTCAGTTGATACGATATTCGAGATATCGCAGTATATTTTCATAAAGGAAACTACTCACAAGGTTGTCGCAATCAGTCCAACTTGGGTTCAAGTAGAACATAAGGTTGACGGAAACTCGGTGACTGCGCCTACCCGATGAGCCCCATGAAGGGCGAAACCGGTCGTGGGCTTCGAAGAGTTTTCAGCAACCTTGTGAGCAGTTTCATTTATGAACAAATTGGACTTTTAAAATCAAGTTACCAAATGCAGCAACATTATTTTCTAGGTTTAACTGAACTGTGCATAGTATTACGCGCAAAGAGACTAGGACTGCTTGTTTGAGTCCACTGACAGCACAGCGAACTCAAAGTACCACATCAGGATTAATATGGCTAGTTCAGAGGGGGCATCCTGCAAATGAAGCAAGTAATATGTCTGTGTCAATCGTCAGTACTCTGAGTGGCTTTGCACTTGACAAAGTGCACCCTGTCATCATAGATAATGTTTCCCCTGTGTTATTGGAAGGTTTCAAAGTTTGTTTTTGATGACTGTTTTAGGCACGCTTTCAACCTGACAACTAAATACCGGACTGGACAAGCACTTACCCGACAGCACCATCAGTATTAAGGCCAAATGAACAGGGTTATAAGCACTTACATCGATAAGAAAGTTGCTAGATAAAGAGCAAACTAACTTGGAATAACACTATCGGTAAAGTGTCGCACTTCCCCTGCAAAGTCATATATACAGTGAATGGCCCCATTACCAGAATCAATCTAAAATTCACAGCCTTCCATTTTTGTAAGCCAACACTACTTGGCAGTGTCGTTTGTGTGAAAGCAGCAATCTAGTTTTAGGTGTCTTTTTACTTCCATGAAGAAGCGCTGTGCAAAGTGAAGTAGATCATTTGCTTAATTCGGTGCCATGTGTTTCACTGTTTCAACCACGAGACCAGTCCTACAGGCACCGAGTCAGAATTCTAACGGATATTCAGCTCGGGAAACTGAAAACCAAGGGACTTGGCAAATCCATAAAATTATAGCTGAATTTATCGTTCGGCCTAATGGAGATTATCACGAAGTGTGTTACATCATCTGGATTTTTCTGAACTATTCACAATCCCATGGGTCTTAGATATTCAAACCTTCCTGTTTCTTACGGGATTCGACAGGTCGTAGGTTTGATAAATCTGTTCCCGCTTCGGGAAGGGATTGGTAATTCACTTGTATTGAGGTTCTCGATACGGAACTTTCAGTGACGCGTAGGTTCGACAATCCCGAATACCAAAGAAAGAATTGGGTCCGAAATTCTACGATACTATTTACACAAGGGTAAGCAGATTTATACAACAAATCTCAATTGTCCACGTTCGTAGCTTCAACACGTGTACAAGTCTGTCACTGACCCGTGCAATGTAGTGTCACGGTCCGCACACCGAACAATGGCGAGCGGAATGTTGTCTCCGTAGTGTGAGTTGCTGTCGTCCCTTCCGAGGACAGTCTCATGATTCTGTTTGCGGTGTGTTGACCCGGAAATCATGACAGAACGAGTCAGGGCAGGCTCAGCAAACGGGACACGAACGCGCATGGATAAGTAGGTCAGTTGCGCACATCACGCACATGCTAGTACACAAGTGGAGATCAAAAGTGCATAGGTGGAGTAGGCCAAAGAATCGGGGAATTATCAGGAGGACAAGTTAGAGGTAATAACTTGCAATCTGGATCCGTATTATATTCCATCAACTTCATCGAGACAAGAAATCCTAAAAGCACTATTGAGGTGTACCAGATGCTCAGGACAGCCGAAACTATCAACCTATCCGTTTGCCATTTTACTAACTTCAATTTCCATTATTTGATTGTACCGCGTTGCTTTCCAGCACTGTCTTACTGAGCAGCGTAAAGTAGTGGAAGCACTGTTCTGTTGGTATTCAGTGTGCCACAGACCTCTTTGAAAGAAGTAATCGACTGTACTTTCATAGAACATGCACTTTGGTGTTGACCGTCTGCCAAATGTGGTGACTCGTGATATGTACAGGAAATGATGAAAAGAAATTACAGTCACTATTCAGCCCGAGAAGTGCTCGTGAGACATATGTATTCAAACGCTTAGTAACACAGTAAAGATCCATGGATCGTAGATGTATGTGAACCGCCAAACAGCGATTATCCCTGACATTCACTCGTTAGCCATATTTCCCCCCTGAGTACTTTCGGTTAGGTCAGAATGCTTGTTCACTTCAGTGCATTACTGTGGGATTATGGAAACGGTGACAGATTGGTACCTAGGGAACCTCTTGAGAACTAAGTAACCTAACCAAGAATAAGTTTGAAAAGGCTAGTTTTCCCTTCCTTAATAGAGTTGGAATTGCAGTTATCAAAACGATCGGTTCGATGACCTAATTCCTTTGGGCTGTATTTCGTTGGACAAACCGATGTGTTCAGTCATTTCGGTTAATTGGTTTCATTAAAAGAGCAGCTTTTTAAGATGTTGTCGGTGTATTGTAGCAGCTTTTCTATTTATATATCGAGGTTTACTATGAATTGGACTAAACTTCTGTTGGAAGCAGAAAAATCCAATTTTGCAACTGTGTTCGAAGATTCGTAACCCTTGTGCGTTTACTGGATGAGATCCACCAAACCGCCCATTGGCGATTTCTCCTCGATTGATGACAAAACGTCTGCATGCTAATTAGGAAGGTAGTTGAACAGATCAACAGCTGTGTGACAAACTAACATGGCCAAGTTCATGCCACGACATCCAGGTTTAAACCTGGATGTTTTTCACACCCGGTCATTGAAACTTGTAGAATGTGCACGATCCGTCTGATGAATCTCTAGGTTTTCCTCTAAATTATGATCACTCCTATGTTGACAGCTAGTTCACTCTCCTGAAAGCCTATCCTGAAGAGAAAGAGTTGCGCCCTTATTTAAGATTTTCCCAAGTTCGAGGGTTAGAAAATGCCGGTGGAGTGCGTGTCAAACTCTTATCTCTCCGGGGAAACCTGCCTATTGTGGGAACTGACTTCATGGCCGTTTGGCGTATGATAGAGTAGTCGGTAATCAAGTGGAGTTCAAAATATTCCTCGACTTATCACTAAAAATATGTGACAATGCTTCTGTTTTTTCACCCTTTTTTCTTAGTGGCTATTACAATTGCACTGCTTTTGTGCTAACTGCACAGAAAGCGGGAGGGGGGTTGAACCTTCTACTTAACGATTTGGTCTAACTATGATGATTGTCGGAGTTCCTAGAAGTGAACCTGTGGCCAAAAGTATGAAATCACATCCTTCCACAGGTTTGCATTGCTCTCACGTGACAGTTGGGTCCAGAAGTTTTGTTTTTTTCGAAGACTTGGCATAACTGGAAAACCGAGGGTCAGTTGCGAAGAAGCAAGCAAATTCAAAGAGAGGTTTAAGGAAGAATATTGCGTCATGTCTTAAAAAACCAGCTGCCTCCGAGTGCAGCGTCGTCACTAGAGTAAAGTTACTGGTTCTCTAACTCAGACTCAAACTCACTTTGATAGTCAGCTGCACTGGGTACCAGCACCTGTGGAAACTCTTTCGGCAGGTTATTTAGCTGACTGTACGTACCGTGTACACGGCAGCTACGTTCTCGAATTTTACTTGCCCAACTGTATTTTAATCATGCTTTTTTAACTGTAAATTTCTGTTTTGCCCATGGCTTTTTCGTTGATTTAATGCGCATTCAGTCTTGGTTGCTTAAAGCACACACCAGTAGTTTGAATGGCTGAGTAGTAGCAACACGGTTATTCTGGAGAAAATACAACTCTTAGCGGTTTTGTGGGCAATCTTTGCATTCAACGATAAAACAGAAAGCTTCCAAAATCTGAAGTTAATCCTACCAGACCCAGTCTACCTACACGGAAAAGCAGAAAGTTGGTGTCCCGTTGTTTTACTTTTATAAGGATTCATCAACAGTGCGGACCCCACGAATCTCTAGAGAGATCTGTTTATCCGCACCCCCGTGGTTAGTAATTAAAGACGACACAGTTGAGCCACAAATATCTGGTTAGCATTGTAAACAAGATGTAAGCAGATGACATTCAGCCGTTTAGTCGTGCTAGCTTGTTACTCAAGGGGAAATAGTGATGTTATTTTGTTGATGGAGTAGAAATTATAAGGATGCTGAAAGCTCTTAAAATGAGTGCATTTCATCAATACTTATAATGCTCTTTCAGAGTAGACCAATTTTACTCTGCATTTAGTTAAAAACCATCACAGCCTCGGTAACCCTCGTTCGCTGTTTTTTATGTATGCTATGCCATTTGAGGTGGTGGGGAATATCAGAATTGTACCCCACTCAAGTGCAAGTCAGTCAAACGACCGATCATTCACCCTTGACCGAATGGTGGGGTGTTCAGTGGCCGCATATTTGAAACACCCAAGTAATCCTTCAGGTGGGGACTACCATCAATTTCCAACCCTTCCCCACAGAGGGAATTACATGCAGGATAATCTTCTGGACGTGATGCTGTACCTAACAGAGTAGCCGTAACCAATCGTGAACGTTTTCTATGGAAGGAAGATACGACTTGGTTGATAACAAAGTTGCAGTAAAAGCGACTTCATGCTGTTATTACGTGTAGAACATTTGTTTCCCTCGAATATATCCTAGAGGAAATTAGAAGAATCCATAATTACTTAACAGCTGTCTTATAAAATGGGTCACGCATGTTACATAGAGGATATCTACAATTTAAAGACGCAGATTCCATCTTAATGGATTACATTTCCAGTAAACTTTGAAGACCTGTCGAAGCAAAGATGGTTGGTCATGTCAAGACCATCTAGAATCCTTTGTTTGGGCCAAAATATCAACAACAATTAATTGCCAGTTCCCGTTGCCGTTCGTTCTTCTCGTCACCAAAGTTAATGCACCGACTCGACTTGTGATGCACGCAATACATGACTGCTCACGATCAAATACTGGGGACTAATAATGTTTTGCTAATTCGTTTAACCGGAGTAACTGAGCAACTAGGCCAGCAGATTTCGTGTGCTCGGCTGATAATTTATAGGACTCAAACCAAAGTTGCTATACATTTCTCCCCATGCACGTTGCGTCAGTCATGATTACCACAAAACCGGATGTGTATGCGACTCACGCAACGGACCAAATGGAACAGACGAACAATAGGTGTTCCGTTTCGCTTGACTTCGCTGTACAAACCAACATCATGTGCATGCGTACGTCTTTCTTTGAGAGCAATCTGGGCTGAGGCTAGTGGGGAACTGTAATTTAAAGGTGTGTGAATTGAAATAACTGTTGACTGAAAATATATCCCAAACAATTTTGTAGTTTCGTGCAGTAATAGAAACTCTCTACCTGGCTCACCAGTGAGTCTGTTAGATGTTAAATGATTGACGGCTCTTCCATTTTTATGGCATCATTATGGAGGTAACTATGCCGACCACAATCTGATCTTATCAGACTGTTCATTTAAGAGGAAGCTTTCACTCAGCTCGAATGAAACTACAATGAAAGTGGAGCGTTCGATTTAAGCAGCGAGTGCTATAATCCAGTGTTTCCTGGAAACGAAGCTTGCATAACACAATTCCAGTGATCACCGAGTCGTAAGAGACTCGAATTGAAATCTTACTAATATAGTGTTTGACAAAAGGCAAAACGAACCGAATCGGTTCTCCTGAATCCATGACTGTTGCCCATAATCAGGGAATACAGCCAACCAAGATAAATTCAATGACGGAAAGCGTGAATGTGACGACAACAGTGCAGTCTAAAGCACAAACAACAAGATCCATTTACAAGCGAGCTACTGGTAGAATTGCCTGGATCTTTCATGTTGATGTATGATGGCTTTATTTTAGCCTACCAGGTCACCAAAGACTTTTGTGTGCGGTTGTTGCTGTTACCGTTGTTACTGAGTTGATGTAACTTAGATGTCATCCTGATTTGGTTGTGGGGCTTCAGTTCTGCACTGACTATGTGGGCCATAGTGGCTGGAACTCAGTTCCCAAAGGTTCATCTGTGCCAGGGAGTCCCACGACGAGCAGCCCGACGGAGAACAGTGAGTCCCCGTAATGCGAGAAATCGTAATACGAGGCAACCTGGGGGTAAACTTGTGCTGTCCTCTGCGATAGGGTGTAATGGTAGTAAGGAGTTTTCTTCAGGCGTCCAGCGTATCCATATTTATGGAAGCAGCGATGCCGCCTTCCCCCAAAGGAAGGACGGGTTAGAAGAGGTTGGCCCAAACGACCGCACACTCCGATCGCCCAACAGTTAGCCCTTACCGCCGGCGCATTATTCATTACGGTCGAAATACTTTTAAAACCGAGAAGTCCCGTGCAGCTCAAAAGTCACCTTATGTGCATAGCCACATTGAGAGTCAGACAATTATGCCTTACTCCCCGCGCCCTCGGGCCAGGTCACTGCTACCAAATGGGTCACACTATTGAGTCATTGGCTCCGGGAAGGGTCGCTCAAGAAAACTCTAACAACCACTGTCTCACGGTTCAGATTTTTCAGTCGAAAGCTGGAGGAAGGGTCTCCGAATGAAAGCCCACATCCTTCCACTTCCTCCGGATTCAGACTTGTTAGCCAAAGACTCAAGGTGGGCTATCCCCACTGTGCTGCCTTCTTCTGCCTAGGCAGCCAGGAAGTACTATTCACCCTTACGGATTTCCGTTCACTGCTCCTACTCACAGTCCCGTCACCCAAATCCTTCTGACTCGTTCAGCTGTCGATCACCTAACCTTCCTCCGAAGCTGCTGCCTAGTAAAATAAATAAATGTGAATCCTTATTGAAATCAAGCGATCTGTCCCATTTTGCTGCTTTCGATTTCCATACTCTGTGTCAAATTGGGTAACAGGTAGTTCTTGCTCAGGCCTTGTTCTCTCTTTCAACTGACTTATCTGGTGTGTCCAAAAGATGGATACAAGACCCCAGTTCATGCATACATCAAAGACCGCTCCTGACGAACTCAAATTTCTCGCATTTCACTCCTCGGGTGTTTGGTTGTCCTGATGCAGTGGCTCGTGGTATCTACGGTGTGGCAGTTGGGCTTGGCCTTAGGACTGAGTGCGATTTACTGGACTGGATTTCAGTTACTAATCATCTTTGTGCGCTTATGTTGGCATCATGACGTTGCAGACGTTATTTGTTTTTTGTGTCAGCATCCGCTCCGAACGTCAGCAGCTCTGAGGATTGAACAGACAACTTCTATGGAAGCTTGTAGCGGTTGCACCAGTTAGCCAAGAATGCAGGTATCATGAATGTTCAGTTTGGCCGACTTAGTCGTGATGAAGTCCGTCCTGGTGGCCGATTCGGAGTTGACGTTCACTACGTAGATAATGGGAAGCGACTTCAGTTGTGTACTGAACATTACTCATTTATAGCCCGTACTAACTTTCCCCACAAGCGCTCACACCGTTTAACTTCGAGACCACTAACTGCAAACTCACTTGGACCATGTGGCAGTCAGCCACCGGTAAAAAGCTTTGATACAAAACTGGCACTCATTTTGGAGTACACCGCTTGACTCCGATCATGGCATTGTGTGGGCACGCGTATCTACTCGCTTCCCCTTTGCGACACGTCCGTTGATGTAAAAGCATTCGGTTCGATGCGTCCCCACAGCTCAGCAATGTCCAGTTGAGTTGGTTGAGAGTCTTCCAGAATTCGCCTTGTACGACATGCAGTGGTGATCTGGATGACGACCGGAGAAAGGTCAAAAAAGCCATGGTCACAACCTCTGAAGCCGTCTGCCCGAGGTTACCCGCACACCCTGATGAACTCTGGATCTCCTCATGATCCAGATCAGCTCTGATTGAAGCCAAGATATCTATACTAGTAACAAACGACTGTGCTAGCGCCAGCAGATCCCTCAAACGCCAAATAATGAAGAGCCTAAGGATCGACAGAGAGTGTTGATAAATTGCGAAAGACTGGGAAGTGGAGAAATCCTTTGTGACGGCGAACAGTCCCATTCTGTTTTAGATGGTCCGGTCGGTTGGCCCCAGAGGGCAGGTGTTAGTGAGACGATCTCTGAAGATGTGACTTTAGTCCATTCACAGAAACGCCGTCATGAACGACGGGTTTGACGTTTTGAAAGGACAGTTCAGCTTGACACAATCAACTCAACCTTCGGAAAAACCAAATGAAACTGAGTGGAACGTGAATACCAGTCCAATATCGTTGACGGAAGTCCAGGGTGCGAATCCATTGCTTCAACGCAACAAAGTGCCTGGTTCAGATAGTTTTCATCTTGCAATGTTCAAAGAAGTTGGTGAGTCCATCGTGACAATCCTGATGATTTTACTACAAAGTATGTGGAGTGAGGAAATAGTGTCAACACAATGCACTGCCCCACCGATGATTCCCACATTAAAAAAGGTTGCAATGATATCGTGCGGAAACTACCATCAGCCCCGTTGTTATAGCTTCTCTAGGTTGTTACTGGTTTTGTCTTCCTAAGGTTGATCCACCACTGAGGGAGTCAGATTCACGAGAATCAAGCTGGGTTTCGCCCTGGCCGGGGGTGCATCGATTATATCTTCAACTTACGACAAGTGCTGGAACTGCTCTACTCCTTCCGACGACCCACAATGCTCGTTTTCCTCGACCTCAAATCTAATGCGACTACTTTGATCCTCTGAAACTGTGGTTGCGTCCGGTTGCGCCTGTAAAGTGTGGGAAGAAACTCAAACCTCATACTTACAAATGAACTGATTGATGTAATGGATGAACCTGTTCACCTGGCCGGTTGCATAAATCCCGGCGGACTAGTGGATGGCAAAATGACCTTTCGAATCAGAGCCAGGGCAGTGCTTGCCAATCTTCAACATTTGTGGCATCGGCGGGATGTCGGCTTGACTGCTCAGGGTATAATGTACAATCCCTCGGTCCGATCTGTTCTACTGTATGGTTCAGAAACATGGCCGCCAAATGCGGAAGATCTTCGGAAACGTTCTGTGTTTGACCATTTGTGCGTCTGATGTGAACATTAAAGCAGCGACTCCGAGGTACGCCAGACGGATTTCGGGAAAATCCTCCCTCGCTGATTAGCTGACCACACCATACAGGTTACGCTGGTTGAGCCATGCATTCCATATGTCATAAGATCGTTTGCCTCATATAGCTTGTCTTCACTCAGCCTTGTATTGAATGGGGACGACCGAGAGGCTTAGCAACGAAGTATGGAATTCCTTACCAGTTAACTGGGTCGCGTTGGTAACTACCGTCCCCCCAGATGGGGACTGCAGGACGAGATTAATCAACGGCTAGCAGCCTTGTGATATATGACTGCGTCGCGCAGACAAAGACAGTCCTGTATCAAAGCTGTGGCGTTCAATCCGTAGCTGTCGATTCCCGCTATACTGGACAACCAGATCCACTAGTCGTGGAAGCACAGATTTGTTCGCCTCCAGCACGCGGCTTTGATTTCCTTGCTCTCCTTACCTTCAGTGAACGAGGTTGTGGCTGTGGGAACCACTGCACATCGGTGGACTGTTTGTGAGCTGAAAAAAATGAAAACTGAAAAGTTCGACGTTCAGAGTACTTGAAAATTTACCATTCTATTTGCGCCAAGTCTATTTATTTACCTGGAAGTGAGATAATTCTTGACTAAAAATGATACAGTAGTAAGCCAAATGGTATTTTAATTGTCCACTTGTATTGCGACCTTCTTCGGTTTGGCTGTTTAGTAGATAAGTGGTCCAGAACCAATGATGCCGATTTCGGCGGCCTATTCTTAACTTTGAGTTTTACTCCTATTTCAGAACGAAGTCAAATGAAACTGTTCACTCTAATAAGAAAACAACGAAAATCGGTGGCACACCACAGGAAAAGTAAAAGCAAACAAGTATAGTTTTGTACAGTGTAAATGGCTTACACATGTGCTCTATGTGTATAGATATGTATGCTTGCACATATACACATAATATTAATAAATAGTATATTACACGGCATATATTCCATCCACATTACATAATACCATGTGCATTTAGTCAGTTTAATATGGACTATTTCGCAGTGTAACAATTTTAGGGCAGTTGACATTCATCAACGGGGGGTTCACTTTTAAAGACATTAACCTATCATCAAATTCCACAGAATTGTTGGGTCGATAGACGACTCCGTACTATACCGTATACTATACCGTAACCTCTTGAAAAACAACCTCAATTTATACACGTCATGAGAACAATTGTAAGTGGCGGCCGGCTTGTGATGGTAAAGAGCGATCAAACCTTCGTAAATCCGCCCGGCGAGTTTTAATCCCGAGAAAATGCTTGACGAAATCTTACCATAACCGACCTCTCACAGTCCTGAAATCATAAATCAGGTCATGGTGTCACAATCCTTTTCTAGGTGAGAGCTGCTCCCGACTGAAGTTTGGAAAGGAGTAAACCCCGTGCCACACAGGTGTTTCAAGAATACAATGTATGCATCTCAAGTCAGCTTTTCTTGTCGTCTGTGGTTTGAGTGATTGTGCTGACTGTCTAGTGAGAGTCCGGAAGTGATTCCACTATATTCCATGATAGCATCTCTTTAATGCTCTTGTGTTGTAGGTGCTCAGGCCCAAAGCCGCCGCTAATATACACCTTATGTGTGTTGCATTCGGGTTGAATTCGGACGTCTACATTGTTTTATGCCAATACTTGGTGCACTTTCACGGTCCTTCAGTTTCTCTACATCGTGGGAACTACGCAAGCCTGTCCGATGTATTTACTGACTTATGGACGCAACTACCTGGGAGGCAATGTAAATAATTATGCAACAAGAGTACTGAACCATATAACTACATTTGTTGCGCCGTTCCTCTAGAAAGAGCCATTTCACCCTCATAGGGTGTCGTTACAATCTGTCGTGCATCCGAAAGGCGGTACTTATAATGGCACAGTACAACGCACTGTAGACAGCCCCATAGAACTTGTGGTCCTTCGTAGGGTGAGCAAGATCGGTGTAACTTGTTGCTGTTTAGAACATAACACGGAACCCAATGTGATACAAACTGGCGGGTGCCGATGCACTGAACGTGCCACAAATTCAAGAAGACTGAATGGAACTGAGCATAAGCGGTCATTGACTCAAGATAAAGTAACGACCTTGAAGGAGCTACAAAATGACCTGAATACTTAACCACGGCGATCCGACAAAGCATCTGGGACCGTTATCCTATATGAAAAAGAAAACATGGACAGAATTTAAGCGATGCTGGCGAACCGAACTAAATTTCCACATGATTTAGGAGTACAATAGAGAAAAGCGTGTGCAGTGCCTTAAATGGCTGAAGGACAACGTGATGAATTCATCGGCATAATGAGAGGAAGTACCGCTAGAAGCTGCCCACAATCCACGTCTGCACGCCTTCAAATGACATATAAGCCGAATGTGCCCTTGTGTTAGCTTCTCAATATGTTTACTTGGCCTAACCGCTAAGTGGCTGACAAAATGGTAGGACCATTTTTGGATGCAGACTACAGAGAAATTATCCCAATGACAAATAGAAATGCACATATCTACTGATTTAACCATGTTATCTATAGATTTTGCGTTACTATTTACGAATTTATCTTTACTGTTGATTACATGCTTGAATATATTAACTGATAGGACGTTGATACTACTCTGGTGCGCATACTACTGATGAAACAGCGAGCGGTGTCCGGTCAGCTGTCAAAGCGCAGTCCCGGTACCTTGTGGAAGGTTGATGCGGAAATTATTGAACCGTTTTGCAGTACCTGATCACTATTGTGTAACATTCCAATAACGTCCGGGAAAGATCAATAAGTCGTTTGAAAATGTTCACTTTTCACAGCTCCGTGCAAATAGGGTCATTAATCTCGTATCTAATAGGTTGTAACCGATTAGTTCCTGCTGACCTTTAACCAGCCCCACACTTCGCAGTCCCCTTCACTAGTATACCAGCTGGGGGTTTTCTTGGTCCAATGTGCTTTATACACTCATAGCGTGGTAAACATCAGTGACACGCGGTACATGCAGATTGATGGAGTAGCTACGGAATTAACCATGGGACGAACCCTTCCAAAAGTGTTCGTGGGCAGCCTGGAAATGGACCGAATACAGCCAGTAATCGATAACTTCCGCTGCTAATATCGCCAAGTGGATGTCATGTTTGTCATTCAGTGTATTTGATGCGACTCATACCACCACTGGGTTTATGATGAGAAAAGAAAATCGTGGTAGTCTGCCTTTCCCAGAAGCTGCAATCAAACAGCACGCCGATGCTTCAACTTAACTTTGTGTATAAAGCAGACCGGGCTAACAGATACAGAAGAAACTGCTCTTGAGAAATGACTGAGAAAAATATTGAATGATCTAAAGTCAGTCCTGTTGGAGAATGGCTAAAGTATTTAGAGTGTCATAAGGTAGAATTCCAACGTAAAATGGCTTTAGTGACTGTCTGTGAGAAGCCCTTTTCGTTAAAACTACCCTTTACTGGTAAATCAGTCGTTAGATGTTCTATCCCCAAGGCCGACTAATCTGATGACAGATTCCTCATATAGAGACACTCGGATTAATGTTGAGTAACCAACCCATCTCTGCTGAATGATTCAAGCAGCTTTTGCTAACCGACCCAATGATTACTTACTCACATTTACAGCTCTACAGTTTGAACAATTCCCCTCTACTCCTGGCGTAATTATTCTGGTGTGTCCATAACAAGGCGGGGAAAGTAGTGGGCCCGAGGTTTGTCCTTACTAGAGCTCACCATTGGTGCATATCCTTGGCTGTGCTGGGATTTCATCTTTTGACATGTGACACGCTAGACAAGCGTGTTACCACTGTTCCACCAGCGCACGCTGGACGCACCTGGATAGGCAAAGTATTAATGCTTCGGCGATGTGGTTGGTTCGCCTGGCGTCTCAGATGATTATTCATTAGTTTTCCTGACTGAATTATCTAGTTCAAACTCGAAGGCAATTATCGAACCTTATAAAACGCATTTTCTAGCACCATTATCCACAAAACCGAGGCATACAGACTCCAATTTGATAATAACCCTGCTGGTAGGCACTTGTCATCAAACTGATCCAAAGGCGGCTTTCAAAGTCATGTACTGAGTACCGCCATGCCATTTCGCATGATACAGGCAACGGCTTCTGAGGACAGCTGAGACCGTAAGTATAAGTGTGTTTAAACTAGTATTGTGTGCTCAAGCCTGGTTGGTCTCAAATAGCCCCTACGCACCACTGTAACAACAGACTAGGTGGCGCGCAAACCGGACCACTGTATCAGACAGACATGGCTATGACAAGTTAACAAACTCCACCCCTTCGGACCTATGCATTCCATTATTATGTTTGACTGTGTTCTGACATCCTTATAGCGACGCTTTGCTACTCATATTTCATATTTCACAAGTATACGATCCCGTTGATGAATTTTTCGAAAACTTCACGTTTTGTCACAACTATTTTGTTCTATGTGTGATGAGACCATTCGCGTAACTGAAAGAGACTGTGGCTTTGTGATCGATTTTGTTAAACAACTGACTAGATGGAATCATTTATGACGAAGCTGCCGACGATAGGAAGATGTTTACCGTCAGAAATGACTATCAAAGTTCGACCTTGCTTTAAGGTAGTCCTCAGAGGGATTGTGCGAAAAAAAGATATGCCTAGTAAACCCCAGCGAACCTACTGTAACATCTCTATACACAATTCCAAGTCACTTTGCAAAATGTAGGCTCAAAGATCACCATCATCTGTGCATATAATGGTCTTAGAGTGCTCAATTGATCACAGAAACCGGTCACTTTTGTACAGGCACATGTGGCAGTGTTATTTGTCTCAGTCATAAAACTGCGAGGTGTCGTACACGTATAGTCTCCACTCAAAAGAGCGCGAAAATGCCTGTCGCACTTCGCCACATATAAACGCAAGCACAAACGTACACACTTTTTTAACCAACTGAATACGATGCTGGCGACAGGTAATATCATTCACACCTCTCAAAAAGCCCTCTTCGAGGAAGTCCAACAGTTCTTGGACCTGGTTACTCCTAATTAACACTAGTCCCCTCAATTCCAGTGCTTTATTCCACTTATCTTTGCTATTATTTGCAGAGGTGGTGCCGCTGCACACTACTGGAATTTCATGTACAATATTTCGAAAGCTTTCCTGAGTAACTCACATTGTCACTCTTTATAATCACACTGGCCTACCATGTTGCATTCTCCTTGATGGTATATCGCTTTTACTAAGATATTTTCGCGCAAGAAATAATGTCAGTATAATTCAGCTAACAAGCACAAGGACCGGGAGTGCATTCTGTTAACCACAATAAAGTTATCAATCGCTCCGGGGAGCACTGTCCTACATTTGTTTTCACCCTCCACGGTCCACTGAGCAACGACTATTGTTTGGACAGTGGAATAGTGATAAATTACCTTACTTGCCATAGGCTTACTTAGTGGCTTGTTGTCAGTTTGTTTAGATAATGGGCGCGTCTCATTCACAACAATAACAACTTTTGCGCGAAGGGGGGACCAGTGCGTAAAGCACTATGATAGGTGTGTAATTAGAATAATCCTTACGAGGTAGATACTAATTACTTCCATCCTCTTCAAGATAACTCGGGATTGGCCAAGGCGTTAACCGGTTAGGGAGAAATTGTAGCTTGTGTTTGTCAGAGTTTATCATATCATAAAATTAGCCATCTGACGGATCTTTGCCAAAATCTAAATCGGTCTTATATCGCGGAAAAAGCATTATTCCTTAAAAGTATACCGTGAATGTTAGCTATTTATTTCGTTCGTTCCTAAAGGCTTTACGGACTGACCACCATGTGATGTGGATTCCATAATTAAACGACAGAAAAAGGTCCATCCTACGTGCAAGGCAATTACACTGCTCATAGGCTGCTTGTGGCCAAAAGGTCAAGCATTCAGTCTACTAGCCTGGAGGTCATAGGTTTGTTACCCTCTTGATTTTGCATAAGATGCACAATGCTCATGATTCCCAACAAGGAAAAAACAGCTGTACCGCGTTTCTCGGCCCTTTAGCACAGGGTGAATTCATTTACAGGACGAAATCTCCATTAAAATGATTACTAGTCAGCACAAAATAAATCAAATCTTTAGTGCAGCATACAGACCTCATCGTTACAGTGCTTGACTGTTATCAGTTGTTTTTCAGAGTTAGATAAACAGACATTGAACACAATTATGCACACTACTTTCTCCCGATGTTTCATATCACGACCTATATGTGCACGTCGGATCGGAATAGGTGGTGCGGTGGAGTTTCTAGTGGAGCGCTAGCATAACCAAGGCTTCCACAGCCAAACGGACGTCACGATAAAGAATTACTCTTTCCTTACTGACGAAGCGTTTGTGTTCATTAAAAGGAACGCTGTGGTACTGTAAACAGTACAATAAAGGCATACTTTACCACGAGAGTTTTTCTTCACAAAGCCTTTTAAAGTGACCCTTTGTCAGCAAAAATAGAGAAGAATGACGCCTTATACGTGACGCGATTGAGTTGAGGTTATCGTGTTTCAGCCAACGCAACGGTTTTCACGGGGACGTACAACTCATAAAAGCGTCTGACCGATAAAAACTTATCTTGAACACTAGTGTTACCAGTGAAATGTCTGGTGAATATGTCCACATGGTTCCAACCGGATAATGTTGCCATCACTGTTTTTTCATGACATCTCGACCGTCAGATGCATGTATGGATGTGAGTGGAAAAAGCGTGGTAGGTGGACATGTAAACACGCACTATGCAGTCATCAAGACACGGTGTTACCTGGATCAGGTACATATTATGGTTCGCAGAAGAGGGATTTTCTATTATCCATTAAACTTTTACTTCATTAAAACACCATCCTTTGCGTAAACATTACCGACAACCGCGGGCGTCTGTATGGCAAGTTTCACTTAATGGCAGGCCACTTCCTCTTATCTATGCACCATCTAAAAAAGAGACTGATACACCGCAGTGAAATTTGTTTGGGGAAAGCCCTGTCAAATCGCTGGAAATATCCAGCATATTATGTACTTTCCCAGCATTCTCCATAACACCGAAGAGACATGGACGGTTGTTAAAATTACTTTTAATGCAATTTGTACGGAAGTGAACGGCGTAAGGCGTCCTGTGGGTAGATGAAATCAAGTGTAGAATCTTTGGAAAGATCAGTCTCTTGCGCTGGCGTTCCTGAAGGTAAGGTTTCTCTGTCTCTTATGTAACCGAAACTAAGGTCGTTACATTCAGTGAACAGTAGGTCACAAATATGTAGGAAATCGAGAATCAGTCGTGGTCATTATTGGCAGATCAATTCGCACTGGTGTTCAATCGCGTTCAGCGTTACGACTGCTCGCCGGATAATCCCAGAACTGGCCAGCTGTATCCGTTTCCTCAAGTAAGTCTTTTAACTCTGGATTTTCATTTACAGCGAGGTATGCTGACGATGTCTTTTCGGCCGAAAAAAAAACCCTGATACCTGCAATATGAGTGGTCTCGAAATGCTAGTTTTGTGGTGCATGTTACTGGGTGCCGGATAGGGAAGGATATTGATAGCGGGTACTGCGCTGGAATTTTGTGCAGAATCATGCCGGTGCTGGCAGACGTGAGTGCCTTATGGCAGTATTAGTGCAACAAGAGACATTCCATTTCATTTCGTTTTTGAATTTGTCGAAAACTATGTAGGTTTTATGGATACGTGCCTGACTGAGGAGCTTGTCGTTCTGGTGAACCTAGAAGAACAAGTAGCGGACATACTTGTGTGTAACCCCTCTTGATCATCAGGCCTTCTTGTGTCGCCAAAAGTCGGTAATCTAAGTGAACGGTTCCGCTTCGACCAACCAATTGCTCCTCTCCACTTTCTGTCTTACTGACCTAACTAATCCTATGGTCTGAAAAACTTGTTTGCCATTTTTGTCCGGATTTATTACATCTTTTTCACTGCGGAAGTTCTTGAAAGCAACCATTTTTAACACCATATGTTCTAAAGCAGAATTAGATTTTGAAATCTTTAGTAAGTGTGCCACCGTCCTCAAACAGAGGCCACAATTACTGTAAATCTTACAGTGCATTAGCTTTGACAGGCTTTTTGTGCCATCCATAAAAGCCAGCGCACGAAACAATTCTTCCAAAGAGTGTGGAGAATCCACTCTGTAAATTCGAAAAATCCCTCCGATGTACGATAATATACTGCGACAAAACTTTTAAACTTGCATTTTCAGCCAACAAAAACTAACTGTCAAACGTAGTTAGCATTAGGAGAGCACTTTTCGTACACTGGATGAATTCTCAACCAATTTTTACGTGTTTTAGGATCGTGGTCAGGTCAAAAAGATAAACATATACGTTTATTTCGCACACCACATGCACAAGGTAGGTAGCTTAAACTTTCTTAGTGCCACGTGTTACGTATACATTGAGCTTAAAAACAGTACAATTGTCATTATCTCTAAACTCTTCACTTTGACTTGCTCAGCTTGTGCTTAGTCAGAACCATTTGGGATTGCGTAGCCACTTCGACCGACTAGGTGCCATTTCGCAAAAACGGCTACACCCTGTCCATTATGACATGGGGTTCTAGTCGTTCACACTTTGTTTACTTGGACTTCAATTAATGCATCTAGTAGGTAATTAATGGATTATGTTATTTATTTTATTTGTTTCCTTGCAATCTGATGAAAACAGAGAGAAATTTTCCTGCTCGAACCATTTTGCGCACAGTCTTTCTGTTTAGGCTGAATTTCATATGACCTAGATCATGCTGCTGACAAATTGTTCTCTAGAATCAGAGGGGGAATCATCCGTTATTTCATAAAAAATTTTAAACTAAACTCAGCGAATAGTTTCTTGGATATTGCAAGCCGTGTTTGTGTGTACGTGTGTGTGCTTGTGTGGACGGGAGTGCTCGCCTAGCACCGTATGACACGCACCTTGCCAATCGAAAACGCAATTTGGGATCTCGCCTTGTGCAGCACAAACTATCGATGGAACTTCATGCTTGCTGAATCACCGTTGTTCGTATCTACCGAAGCAATGCACCTCGTTCACTGTAGGACTAATTGACTGGAGGGGTTGATTCTCAGTCATGACCAGACTTGGATGGTTTGTAGATGAGAAGCAATAAGTTTAAAATGCCTCTGGTCCATTGAAATCTGTCATTCATATACAGCTATAGGGCATTCACTTGCTTCCCCAATGTCGACGGAACCACGACTGCCCTGTATATCTTTAGATTCCATTTTGGTTTTGTTTACAAACCAACTTACTAGGCTATTGATTGGCATACCACATGGATTTACGTGTCTTAACCCACCCATCTACCTCGATTTTGATGCAATCTACACCCTACTTCAATGTTTCTGTGTTTTTGGTTGATGCAGTGAATCTTGGTGCGTAAAAATATCGAAGCTGTCAAGCCCAATCTGACCCTTGATGCAATTCCCCTTCCAGTGCAGTTATTGATCTGGACTGAGAATTTAGCTGGCTGCCCATTATTTTCGTGGTGCTAGCATTTCAGAGTAACCCGACTGCCCGAAACTTCCTAAGCACGATGTGAGTAAATCGATCATGCGGAACTGACGTTCACAGTCCTTATTTCACAAGCAATCATCCTAGAATCGAATACGGTAAAATGTCTCTTGGGGAAGCGATACCTGGCTGTTGTGGAGAATTACTTGCAGTTCACAGTGATTAGGCATCGGCAACAGTAAAAAATCAGCAAGACATATAAGACAGACGTATGATCACTCACCACGTCAATCTGGAGATTTTGAATGGATAAACAGAAGTATTTTTCCATACTTATGTTTCTTATTGGCAAAGTTGTGACGAGTAAGCATTACCGCCTATAACCTTAAGATACTGCCTTGATGACCCTTCATTTTACGCTTCTTGTGTACCCATTATTTTGTATACGAGTAGTGGTCCATAGAACTGATTTGTGTTGTCCCATTTTCACAAAAGGTAAACATAGTGACTTCGAACGTTTCTGCCTAATGTTCCGTACTGACATTCACCCTGTTCATACTCACACAGAACGGGTGGTCCATAAGCTCCAGCCGAGATGGCTAAGTGGAGTTTGTACGATGTACCGGCACTTCTGGTCCCTCCGTGTTAGTCAGTTTGTTTAAGCTGAGTTCGTGATATTTACGGGGATTCAATGTTTACTAAATTAGCAACTTTACGAGTTTTGTTGTCCCAGGTGCGTACGGCACTGTCCGCTTGATAAAAATCATGAAAACACGAATAACCCGAATAAACGGTTCAGCCGTCAGCCAGTCTCATACCTCCAAGAGAGTGCAGAGTTCCTGTTACGAGTGCTACTGGATGCCCCATGTTAGCGTGGATTATTCCACTCGTGGTATGTGCAAACTTGAACTAAGGACCTACCCTATTCGATCGTTTTCCGCTGGATCCATAAAGGTTTGGTCGAAGCTTATAGTGCAAATCAGTAAAATCAGTGACAAAAAATCGTCTGTTATTGTTCTTCTTTGAAAAGGTCATCCTCAAGTGAGACAGGTTATCAAAAGTAACCACTTCTATGGATCTTGTTCAATAATTTCCCCAGGGAAGTAAATTGTACTCTAACCAAATGACAAGAATATCCATCGTCATCTATTATTTCTGCTTCTGCCACTATTTCTCAGTAATACATGGCCTTGTTCAACAAGGGATTATAGCTGTTTCCCCTTGACGAATCGCTCTTTTCTTCATATTTTCAAACGCGCTTTTGTTTGGTTGGCTCGATATGCATTGGGTAAGTGACGGTTACACCACTCAGCAATAGTGATAGACCACAAAGTTAATCGAGCCTAGCTTTTATTTAGTATTACTATCAACCCTTGTTATATGAAAAATTACAGTGGAATCCCAACGGAGTTTTGCGAAAGTGATATACTGATTTTCTTATTGTGTGATAACCAAAATCATTACATTTTTATTCCGAGATATTTGAAATACTTAATAACGCACCGATTGAAGCACCGACTGAAGTACTCAGACAACTGCAGTTGAAGTTGGTGATCATGCATCTGATTCATTCATGCGTGTGGGAACAACAGCACAGACGAATGACTTGCCGACATACTGCACATCAGACCGCATTTATTTGCGTGTCGGTTAGGTCCGACTAAAGATAGCCAAAATCTCTCAAGATGTTCACTAACGGTACGTTAATTCTGAATCCTTTGAAGTTACAGATAGAACAGTGAACTGTATGACAGCATTTGGAAGCTGAAGTTTGAGGAAAATATTTATTTAGGTTGGGAAATTCTGCAACTCGTATCCAAGCTCATACTGGCCTTTCAAATAAATGAAGCCGAATGGCACAAGAATTTTGGGTTTGTTTGCATATTATCAGCATGCTGGTTCTTCTGATGGCTCCAAACCAACTTATGCACTTTTCGCTTTGTTGACTGTTATTCAAATAACCCACACGATTAAACAATATGAGCTTGCTCAAAAGTTTTATGTCCAAAATCTTTGTCAAAAGTTGTCTAGAAGCGGAGTGCTCAAAACGTTTTTGTGGTACCTCAAACTCCTTGAAAAATGTAACCATGATTTCTGCCAAGAGCAACGAGCGCGCAGTGGGATAATACATACTATATATGGTAACCCCCGGAGAACACTACCCTGGATAGTTTACAAGAGGGTTCTCGATCAACTCTGGTTTGGTGTGCCCTCCTCTGAAAAAAATTTCCCTCATGGAGGGTGGTACTATATAATTCTTTCCTTCTTTTCTCCTGATGGGATGACTGTACGTTTGATGATCCTTACCTTATGGTTCACCGACGAATTTGGTCCCAGAAAGTGAAAGGTAGATTTCACAAGATTCCTTCAATTCCTTCTTCTTTAACTTTGTAAACAACGATGTTCTGTGCTCTAAACCAGTCACTGGACAAAAGGTTAAATGAAAAGGCTACTGAAACTCACAGAAGTGTCCGAGGACCAAAAGGCCTTTCTATTTATATAAGACCGGCCCTTTTACCAGAGACAATATTTTGTTTCACGTATGGAGTATCATCTATTTAGCACATGTGCTTATGGAAGCAGTTATGCAAAGCTGGTTTATTTTGGGTGCATCCAGTATTCCTGAATAATATAATGTGCTGAGTGTTGTGTTTGGATGGAGTCGTTGTGGCATGGTGCCTACAACGTGTCGCCCTGGTTCTTTTCCCAGGCTGACTGAGGTGCTACAATTCTCTGTCCTCCAGAATGTTTGCGATAGGATAATACCAAGTTATTTTTATCATTGTAAAAGATTTTGTTCACATAACGATGCCTTTATCAGAAGACTTACGACAATGCAACAGTGTATCAGCTTCTGCTTGCACATAATGACCAGTTTCCATGCTATGAAAGAAGCGCGATACCTAAATCTATGCGGACACTGATCACGTGGTCAATAGTCTCGAAAGGCATATGCTGTCGATCGTGGACGCTCTTCCCGTCAACAGACTCGACCCTCTTCCATGTACACAGAAGCACTTAGTGACTCACGTTTATTCCTCATTTATGCCAAACTTTGTTAATTCAACATATTGCTTTCACATAGTCTGCTTTTATTCTACGCCCTATGATAGCATTAGACTTTTCCAAGGTATAACCTCCTACTGCAGGTCATTTCGATTTTCACGTCCATGACTACAACAAGTCGCCGGTCGAGTCAACCCGTTCCCATTACCCCTCCTCACAAACTACGTGAATAGCGGTCTAAACATGACGTTTACCAGTTAAAATCTGCAACTCAGTTTTTCTTATGTAATGTCTGTACGTAACATCACACAGTTAATCACAGAGTTGTGGCCCAGTTGAAATAACAGTACACATGATATCGTACATCTGGACCCTTTTTAAATTTATCCTTTGAAAACAAATCTTTACACATGTGAGCAGCCTAATTTTGACACCAATTTTTTCATGTTTTCCTGGAGAACCATGAGTATGACACCTGCACCTGGAGATGGTAAGTGGGAGATAGGGTGTGACTGTGAAACGTGGAATCCATTACGCGTTTCCGTCCGGACGTAGCACGATCGGTTGCATGTCACTTTGGTTAGAAGTTCTTCACTGTCCACTGTAGCTTATCAGCTCCGGAGAGACCAGAGAGGCCCCAAACACGTTGTGGATTTTCTCTTTGGAACCAATAACACCCTGCCCCTACAAGCGAAAAGAATTTGACGAAATGCACTCACAAGATGCTGTCTTGGTAATGGGATACTCAGCTCGATCTCTTTTTTGTGATGAGCTTCGACTGCATATGATGCACAAAAGCCGTCTAATGCTGACAGGTTTTAGGCAACTTAATAAGGACTGTGTCATATTCAAGAAACAATGGTTTAGGAATGGAGGTGTCATTATGATTTTGGCGTAATTTGTCGTCTACAACAAAAGCTGACAGTCGATTCACAATTAACTTCTAGAAGGTGAGCCCCTATTTGGTCTTGCAGAGTTTATGTCGTTTTCAGTGTATGTTAGACGTCCATTTCAGATAGCCACGTCACCTAACAAGCGATTTCCTTTAGTGTGTGACACCGGAGAATATTTTCGTGCAATACACCATGCTATCGAGCTTCGTGCATGGGCAGAAACTTAAGCTCACATACAGCAAGTGCCCATAATTGAGTAACTATACAACTTGTTCTATTAATTCGTTACTGTACAAATGCGCTGCATTAGCCCAGCTAAGTTTAGGCTCAGATTAGAGAACAAGTTTGGATACATGATGAACAATGTACCCAGTAATTCCCACATCTACTAGGTTTTCAGTAGGGAAAGTAGAAACAAATCCGTGGTTGAATGTAGCCTTTCAGTGACGCCGTAATGTCTGAGACTTTGCACGCTGTCCCCCGAAAGTTCTTCGAGCACATACACTCTGCCTCCTAGACAGATGAAGGAACAGTTTTGAGACAAGAGCACTCAGCATCGGGTGCGAGTAAATTCCCCCCTCACTCATCAGCTTATGTTTGTGGGAGGGCAGGACAAAAGACATCATAGTTACGAGTTAGAATAAACCCGCTTTTTCCTGTGTCCTACGAAAAAAATTCGGATGGTTAAATGCTAGCTGAACTGTATGGCTGCAAGGACAATGAAGTATTTGTTGGATAGCGGCGAAACTAAAGACAGAAGGGATACAATTGAAAAGCGATTTCTTAAAACGCCTACGAAATGTATGACCGTGACAAAGGACTTTTCCCTCAAGGTAACGGATACCAGTGGCGCATTTTCACCATATTCTGGTGTTTTGCATTAGCAAATGGTCGGTTAAAAATCCTTCCACCAAAAAGTACAACCATGTTAAATAAGACCACAGGATCGTTGTTTATGAAGAGTCTTTATTTTCGAGGACCACAGCATCTGCTGATGTTTAATGGAAATTGACCACAGCGAACGAGTGTGAATAACCTGGAAAAAGCCGGTTACTCCAGATGCAGTCCGGTCGTATATTTACTAGGTAGTTTGCCGTGCTGCCATCCCTATGTTCACGGATTTCAGATATGTAGAATCACGACTTGGGTATTCGAATCACAACCAGGTGCTGTTTAGCCTTTGCATTCACCTTTATTTGATTACATTTCAATCATTTACCTGCACAGATCTATTTCAAACACTGGTTGTTCTAAAAGCTCGTCCAGGCTAAACAGAATTGTCTTCGAAATGAACAGATTCATGGCAGAGAAAACGATTCATTGCCAAATCGCGTAGCATGGGTTTTTGGTTTCTGGTCTTGAGCGGATTCGGATGCACCAAAAACTGGAATAATGAGTGCTACTCACAATCAAGGGCACGGAGAGGACTGAAGATAAAAGCAGTGGCGGCATCGCTGGAAACTCAGAATTCGTAACAGACTGAGTCACCGACGCACATTTAACAAAGGCTTGCAAACCTGCGCTACAGAAAACGATATTCCTTGTGTACGTGTTTGGTGGGATGTTGATGGGAATTCAGTGAAAGTTTGCATTACATTTGGTAGAGCTTCACTGTAAAATTATGGAAAAACCACATTGTGTAGCGCGTATTCAGGAGTTGCAGGTCGTAATGTGAAGAGGAGCTGCAAAGATCGATAAACACAGCTAACATTACAATGCCATGTGAGATTCGTCAATTAAAGTCTGATAAGGGTCACATTCAATGGCATGCAAGCATAGACACAGGGAGAGAACAAAATTAAAACCACCAAATCGTTTCCATTTACTTTTTACTTTCTAGATAATGCGCTTAGGCAATCCCGTCTACCCATCCTAGATCGGTCACATGAAGGTTAGTTAATACCACCAACTCACTACCTAGACCATCGGAATACCTGTCCTGCAGTAAAAATTCAAGGTAACTGAACAAAGGCTTGGCGAAATGGGTCATGTGAATGTCAGTGCGTGAATCTCAGATCAGGTTGGGGGAACACTGTCAGAGAACACCCTAATGTGGGCAAAAGATGGACGGATCACATAGAAACTTCGTAAATGTGCAACAAGCGCCTGTCCTGTTAAAACTCTGATAAAAATATAGAGCGGTGATTGCTCCATTTATCTAGGGTATCGCTCCTAATGGTCACCTATGTGCGATGCCGCCGACCTTTACTTAATACCCCGTGGTTTACACTCAAGGGTAAGGTCTATCAATGGGATCTCCAGTATCCCCGGTTTTGGCAAATATTTTTATGGAAGATGTTGAGCAGAAAGCTGTAGTCGGATTTCCATACACAACAAAGATATTCTGGCGTTATGTAGATGACACTTTCCTCGTGACTAAATGAATTCAATTTCATTGAGTTCCACAAATATCTGAATCCACACATCAAATTTAGAATGGAGATAGAATCAACTTCGTGTACACCAAACTTCTTAGACTGCATGACACTTAAGGTCACGTGGAAACTGAAAACAACAGTGTTCCAGAAACTAACTGACACTGGGGCGCTTTTCAACTACTCGTCTGCCCATCCGAAGTCGGTATTCGGTAGTATTGCCCTATCAATGTTTAGCCCATTAAGGGCCCTATGCACAGAGGAAGTTGATCGGACAGCGGCCCAAACTGTGTGGCAATGGATATCAAATTATTTTGTTTAGGTGTCACTTGTGAACAGTATTTCGCACCTGCAGCGGAACTCAACAGGGAATGCAGTTATTCCATATAAACCAGGGGCATCCGAAGCCATTCGAAGGATTCTAAGCACGGCTAGCATAGGAGCAACTTTTCAGAAGAGAAAAACTCTGCGTTCTGCCCTGGTGCAGTTGAAGGATCGTCTCCCGGAGAAGAGAACCAGGGACTGTGTTCACAAAATTAAACGTAATGACTGCATGATGCACGGTCAATTGTCGTAGCACTCACAAACACGCACAGACCAACAAAAGAATTTACCAGTGACACCCAGCGTGAAGCATTAATTGAAGCACCTTGAACCGAAAGACCAAGAATCAGAACCCGATTAAAAATGAGTTGAAATCCCCCCAGTCCAACAATAGTAAGATTTAGGCAACCAGATTAACTAACATTCAACATTGATCCATTGTGCTAATCGGAAGAGGTCTTGCTGATTGGTTCTCCGTCCACCTTAAATTTTGGCCAAATTGGTCACCTACTCACTTGACCTGACAAGGCTCAAGGGCCAAAAGCGAAATATTGTCCAGTTAGGAAAACTGCCGATTGTTTTTTGCAAGCCCTTCTAAAACGTTGTTTTGTTGTTATTCAGTCTGGAGGGCAACGCTAAGGCTGTCCTGGGGATCGATGAACCATAAACACGTTATTACTAAATACTTTGCGCATATCGCGTCAATATGACAGTATGTTTTTGGAGTGGTGGTAGCTCAGATGAGATTACTGGTTGTTGATCTTGGCAAGCCCTTTACAAAAACCCTCCACCGCGAACCAAGAGGACATCAATACTGGTCATCACCATCGCTGTCATTTTCGTTGTCATTATTTTCGTCGTTATCACTGTCATTGTTAACTTCATCATGACCATCATCATTGTCATCATCATTGAAACGCACATTGATGATGTCGCCTCGAATGGTGACGAAACATTTGAATGTTAATTGTCAAGCTCAGCGAGCAGCTCAAAGGCTGCCTGATCAACAGCCATTGATTCTTATTCTGTAGCTAACCCCAAAGGCTCGAATCCAATTCGTGGAACTAGTGATGCGAAATCTTACTCACCACCCGACTCTTCAAAACATTCGCCTTTAATAGCATGTTCCACAATTTCTCCGAAATCTCCTGTCACTTCTGTGGCTCTTCTCCGGATACGGCTGCTTTTTTATTTCCGCTACGTGATCTGTCGGCAGGGACAGTTAATCTCAGCCAGATAACAACAGCTACACAGGTAAAACTGCGCTGGTCAAATTGCTACATCTTAATGCTAGCATAGACGTGTTCACAACGGACAGGCTTATACCACTTTGATCCGTATGAAGACATACTCATCGCGGTGACTAGAACCACTGCATGCGAGTGGTATTTTTGAATGGTTCTTACTACTCCGCATGGGAATTCAGCACAGTTTTCCTCTGGATAGTGTCCACGTACAAGAACATGTTTGCATTTTAGTAGACCGAATAGGTGCGCTGTGATTTAAAAATTCGCAGTGTTAGATTCACTTTCGTCGACACATTCCATTGCATTAGAACAGGCGTAATTGTCAACCTCCTTGGAATACTTGGTTTGGGAATCCATTTCACATGACTACAGTAGCTTAGCTTGTCCCCCAATTTACGGTCAGTCCAGGTAATGGTCCAGTACCTGAAGAACGGCTGTCAGCAACTCTGAAATTTGTGTTCATGTATGGCCGCGTTGGCTTATTGGGCCTGTACTTTAACTTATTGAACCTCATGACAACATAGCAAACGCCACCAGTCGCGCCCGTTTTAGTACAACTTTGACGCCTTAGTCACAGCCAGGGCTATCGTGACCGAAACACAAATCACCTCAACTGAAGCTGTTTTGAAATTTTTCGGGTAATACATGAGGCAGTGTCGAAGCACTGATGTACGTCACAGAGAGTAGACTGGAGCTTCAACACATGAGCATATCTTTTTTTGACCATGCGTTCAGTTTAGGCTTAGTGAGGATTTCGAACAAGTCACAAGCTGAATCGCATAAATAAAAAAGTATTTATGTAGATGTAATACACTACTCATGGGGTTGCTGAAAATTCTTCGGCAGTCCAAGACCAGTTTCGCCGTTCTTGGAGCTCATCAGGTAGGCTCAGTTCCCGAGTTTCCGTCAAGCTTATGTTCTGCTTGAACCCTTATTGCGCGAAGTTAGCGAAATACACTCATTCGCAAACAAATTTGGCTTTTGCGAGAGACCCACCTGGGTAGTGTATTACATTTATACATGTATCGCGATATCTCGAATATCGTACCAACTGAAAAATGAGGCGGCCTGGTGCACCACATTCAGTTGCTTAGAAACATCACAAACAAGGGATTCAGCTGGGTTCCAGGTGAATCTCTCGCAAAAGCCAAATTTGTTTGCAAGTGAGTGCATTTCGCTAAAAAGGTATTTGGTTTAGAAGTAACACACTACTCATGTGGTTTGTGAAAACCCTTCGACGGCTGCCAATATAAACGAGTGATTCAGCTGGATTCAGTTGAATATTCCATCAAAACCAAACTCTTGTGCGAGTGACAGTCGAAAAAAATGTTTTTCTTGTTGAAACAATGTCCACCAGAGAATCGAAGAAATCAATGTGCGTTTCTACTTGACACTAGAGACTCTCACATTCGCTTCAGCGCACGTGACCTATAAAGTCGCATTCGCAGCTGGTTTACCCTTGAGGTTTTTCCTTTTTCTTATGTCCACTTCCTTAATGTGAAGGCGGTTTAGTGTCTCCTCATGGACATTACAGAGGGAAATGATGCACCCGACTTACGGAGAAATTCCTTTGTTGATCTTCGTGGATGTGCTGGCCCACTAAATGCAGCTTCACGTTTTCGAAATGGACGACGAATTATAAATGATATAAGCACAATACTTGTCTGGTGGTAGAAACGAACCATTGACCTTCCATATGTCGGAAGCATGCGATACCATCTGAGCCACTTGAGATTGATACCATATCTCCCGAACAATTTATACTAAATCCCTTTTAGTGTCTGAATGACCTCAGGGTCCGACTCATTGTAGAGGCCACACACACAAGAGTTTCATTAACCGAGCTCGTAGGCATCTAACTTTGTCTCTTAGGTGCATATGTGACAAATCACATGTATAGTCCAAGTACCTAGTGTTGCGAACATCATTTGGAAAGTGATAAAATGGGGGTTGGTATTCTACATTCACCGCCAGAAGTGTATCCTCGAGACTGCTGAATATAATCGGACCCCCTCATTTCAAGATCTGTCAAATCTCTGCTGGAATTCTATTATCTCGCATACATTGGCAGGCGTTGGTAACAAAGATCCATATTAACGAATGGGCATGCAAAATGTTCACTACTTCAAAGTGTTTTATAGGTCGGAGAAACGTCGTCTTATCAGTAGTGTTTATCCTTGGCCATGCCGGGGTTTGAACTCCGAACATCTGACATGCAAGGCCAGCGTGTTACGACCACTCCGCCAGCGCAGCCTGGATACACCTGAATTTCCATGTCTGAAGAGGCGAAAGCGTTCACGCTACTACTAGCAACTAATCAAAGAATTGTCCAGAAGGTTTCAAAGCGTCCATGGTGATGTCTGACTGGGAGGTCCTGACAGGCGGGGCATTCGATCGATGCAACCAGGATAGTTACTGGGTCGTTATTCTAGGCGTCGGGCGAATCGATCACATCGCTCAGGCGTTAACGTGTTCGCCTGTTCAGATGGTGAGGTGGTGGTAACGCGCTCGGATCGCATGTCAGATGCCAAAGTTCTAACCCTGGCAGTGCGAAGGATATGCACTACTTTCAGAGTGGTTTGGTAAACAATCGGTGGATATGCACTACTGTTGAGCTTTAATAAGAGCTAAACTCCAGTCCAGTGCTGCCCTCCAATTTAGTGTGGATCCATCAGAATAGCTGCGTAAGGATAGAAGGACAACTGTTCGAATGTGAGTGATGTGAACGCAATTTTTAGAGAGATCTCAACCAACAACAAGTACTATTGAACTTTATGACTAAAACAAATGAATAATCACCCGTTATTTACAGCTACCGTTAAAAACTTAACCGGCGGCCACATTTAAATAATTGTTCACTGTTGCAAAACAGGGAACATCAGTTGAGAGTATCGCCCACACATGATCATTGGAGCAGGAAACCTAACACTAAAAAGCTCCCGAAATTGATCGGAAGTTTTAAAAATATTATACTGGCTTGAAAGAGTGACAGATCGTACATCTAATGGTTGCGAGGAGTTCGGGAAAAGTATACTGTTCAGATTGTGTAACTGCAAGTTGTGATATAAGCATAATAATAATAAATTATAGTGGCTCGGCTGTGGGGCTCTTTCTGTACATGACTGCTGTGCAATTGAAATGAAGCACGAGGGCTGATATATCGCTGGGCCGTCTAAGCCTAGAGAAGAACAATCGAGAAACCAGCAGTTGTTTCGATGCACGGACCTTTCGCTCCCTAACCGGCAAGGTAAAGTGTGGCAAAGAAGTAGATCTCAACCGAGTGAACTGTAGTTGAAGCCGAATTTACCCAGTAACGCGATATCAGACGGCCAGTGGTGAGAAACTGCGATCTACTCCACCTAATCCGAAAATTGCTGTTTCCTACCCGACACAGAGTGGTTCGTAGTTGATTGACAACTAGGTGAATGCTAAACTCGTTCATGACGATCTATTCTGCTGTTTTCGCACATTTGATCCAAAACTTGTTTCCACTGGCTGGGACCACATAAATTAGATGTTTTCTATTCACATACATTCACGAAACCAGAGAAAAAGTTTTGTAGACTTTATAGAGGACAGTTTCCATCAAATTATTTTGTTGTGGCCCTGAAGAGTAGAAATAAGACGGATTCAAACAAACTGTTGGCAATTAAGTTTTCCGTTCATTCTCTTACTTATGACACAAATCTATTCCATCGATGTTTCGAATTCCACTGACTTGGAATGTCCAAAATCCGAACTGAATCTTATAGTCACCCGTGAAAACCTTCTGGACCGGAAGTCACTCACCTTGGTAATTCACACAAGAGATGAACGAGAAGGCCACAAAATTTTAGAACCGTAGTAGATATGGTGGCCTACATCACGACACTATTGCAATATGATACGGTGGTGGGATACGAAGATCCAGGAGACATCGAAGTACCTGGCGCTAACAACAAAGACTCTTCAGTTCTCCAGCTGGATTAGGCCGAAAAATTAACTTCAGCAACCTGTGAGACAAACAGATTTTTAGCCCGTATGATTTTGTGCTTGACGTTAATGGGTGTAACACAATGATATGATCTGCAAGCCAACCGCCAATTTTTTTTCAAAAAACAAACGACACAGATTTACAAGCTGAAAAATCAGTACCTTCGTCCTTCAGCATCCGAAATAGACCTACAGCGAAGAGGTTGATTGGTCTTCAGTGTTCGGAAAATCCTCAAAGAAGAGACATTCCACCTTTGGGGATATTTTTATCCTTTCGGGTGTCTATTACTGCAAGGTTCAGACATACTTCTTCCATACAAAAGTTCGAAAAGACTGGTTATTTTATGTAGAATCTATAGAGCTGCTAAACTGAATCCTAGGAAGGCGACAAAAAAGAGCAAGACAGTGCTGATGTGACCCATCCTTGAAGCTAGCGCCACCTATGTTTCAATTCATCCTAGTTTCACCTCCCAAGCTTGCAAAACACCATCAGCAGCAATGTGGATTTTTCTTGTGTTACATCAAAGAAAGCATTTGGTTAGCAAACGAGTTCGTTATTTGCATGCCGACTTCCAAAAGGGGAAATGACATCTATTCTGGTAGGATGATGGAACTGGGCAAAGAATGTAAGGATCCACAGAATGGTCGGTTTTCATCAGAAGCTGTCATGAGTTTACAGCGGATTCATTTTGCTACTTGGCTGGTGTATGCAAGGTATATTCCTGCATGAACTTGACTTCAGACAAGTTCTTGAGCTGTTGTCCTTGTGCATGGAATTTCACTCGAACTGAGACCTGACTTTAGCTACGCTGAGATAACATGTTTTGGAATGTCAGTGGCTGTGTACGTGAATCATTGTTTTTCCGTGGGATTTCTTTTTTATTAAATAACCGGTGTTTTTGTTGTTGACTGTGCAAAGACATCGGTGCTTGCTGACTGTATGCCAGGGTCCGCTGTACAGGAGAATAGTTGATGTTTTGTCACATTCTGTCGACTATCCTGAATTCGTGCCAGTGATTCAGGCGTTTCAACAAATTTGACGCGTGTATTCAGCATGCTGTTGACCTGCAAGTCTGAAATGCACAGAGAGGAAGGTTGGCCATTCGAGTAGTAGATGAAAACTCCATCGTCACTTATACTTACAATTAAAAGAAATGCTATATATATATATATATAATGATATTTGTATATTTAAGGCTATTATTGGTTGAATGCCGTCAGGTTCGTGCGTAAGGTTGACCCAAGAATAATTTGTGTGCACTCGAAAGTAAACGGAATCTCGTCCGAAAGATGTAAACGTTACTCGTCCAGTCGTTGTGAATGATATAAAGGAAACACATCCTACATGGGATAGATTCCCAAAACTTTTCACTGTGTAAAATTATTTTTCTGCAAATGAAAACCTTCACCAAAGTATCCCGTAAATGCAGGAACTCTTGAAAAATCAACCACCAATGTCACGTAGAAAGAAGTCAGAATCATGTGAATTTGCAATGTTTGTCAAATGTACAACCAGGCACACCCCAATCACATTCTACCGTTCAGTATTGGGAAGAACCACCACGAAAATTAGGGGGCAATTAGGGGTAGAAATTACAAAGAACAAGCGGAAAGCGAGATCTAATTTTACGATCAAACGAACCAGCCCACGCGGTTACACAAACTGCGACGCTACATTTGTTGACATACTTTGGTGCTTGACACCCTGCACTTTCGTTCTCACAGGTCTATGTAAGACGTACGTGAACCGTCAAAAATGAAAAATAATTAAGCCACGTGATAGTTCGTAAGGGCGATTTTTACCATTGATCTTTCCCATCCGTTTAAAGCAGATGTCGCTTCGCAGAATGTTTGAAATTTAGAGGGGTCTTCGTGGAACCCAGTAGCTAGACTTGGAGCTCGGTGTTCGTGCTATGAATTTTGCTGAGTTTTACTACCTTGTTTTGAGCATTGGCTGCATTGCAACTATGTTCTTCGAGTATTGCACTTTTCTGAACAACTTGCATTGCGTGTGTTACAAAGACTGCTTTTACTAACGAAAGGCACATCTCCTAGTCAGTAACTGGCATCAACAGGCTTTGCTCATTGAACTTATCCTCACTCAAAAGCTACATTGCACAATAGGGACCTTGGTCTATCTGAACGGGGCACACTATTACCAACATCTGGAACTAAAGACGCACGCTTATTGGTCAACTTAATGATATGCAGAACACTAGCCTCAAATATGTCATGTCGGTGCCTGATGCTCAGCTCTTGGACAAAATGTGTGGACCAATCAGAGCTGTCAAACTACCAAACTTGGATTCAAAATTTCATTAGTTATTTTCTACGAGGTCACCGGCATAATGGCTTTGACAGTTTGTCAGACTTGACCGATTAGGGATGAAGTCTGTCCAACCTCATATTCCATGGTTTGACGCGCACATGTCATGAGAACATCGCCTCATAGTTAGGAAACTTATGGGTCAGTTCGTTCTACTCCCGGAGCTCTTACATCTGCACAACATCAAACTGTTTCACATTATGTGCATGAGTGTGTCTTTGCCAACTCGGCAGAAAAGATCTGATTACGCTGAAAGCCAAATGTTTACACCCAGATCTGACTGTGAATTGCGATAGTGGTTGTTTATTCGAACGCATACTATCAAAACAGATACACGCGTGACCGAACATCCCGGTTGCATTCACTGCAAACGGTGGTCAGATGGCTGAGATAAGGCGCTCACGCCATGGTTTGGATTCATCCATTTCGTCAAAGTGGTGTGTGTCATTTAGAGCGATAGTAATGAAAAAAATCTCTAAACAGACATAATTGCACGGCATCCTGGCGCCGACTGAACAATTTCCCCAATAGTGTCTGGTTATGAGCCGGCGTTTTCATTCGTACTCTGCGTCATCCGCCTTCTCTCAGCAAGGTGGACCAAACTGAAACCAGTTGGTGACTCCTCGGCTGGTGAAGCGAAAAATCAGACGTCGAGCAAAATAGGGATTTTAGAGAGGAGAACACGCAATGTGGCTTGGGACAATAAAAGTGAATTACAACGCGTGAATTTTCATTGAACTAATTAAGGAGAAGATTGTCACGTGATATTCAAGCTTAGTGAATTCACTTCAAAAGCTGCTTGTCGGGTTTTGGCCTACTTGAGCTGTATATCAAGTAATTTTTGCATGCATGAGGCCTTTAAATACATCAGTTACGCAAGCACTACAATGCTATGAAAAGACTTCTACCCAGGAACGTCGGCGGGATATTCCACTCAGTTGTTGGCATTCACTCGCGATCTGATAAAGGTTGAATCCATTGTTCAAAACGAAACTTTTGTGCTGGATCGGAGTTTTAACTGTGGTGTCTGTTTTTGTCCACATAGTTCGTAGTTCACGTTTCACATTCTCGCCGGTTTCTCTCCTGCTAAATGAAAGCCAGCTAGGGCGGGTGCGGTTAGTTTTCTCAGGCGAAAAGCACGGAACATTTCGTTCATCTACAGAATGTGAAGAAGTCAGTCACAGGCGAGTTTTTGCAGAAAGTTGCCGCCAGTAAGCCCTTTCATCCTAGTCACAGACTGCACATGTGAGGATGGCCTACATCAGTTGGATATCATTCAGTTACCTCGTCGAGCTCCCTAGCTCTTGATATTCCAAGAGGACAGCTAAGCTATTCTTGCAGTATCATCATCCCATTAGGGAAAAGGATTTCCTCATTTTCTGTGGGTAACGGTTTTGGAAATATGTAGCCTTTTGCAGCCGTATTCCAATATTTGTATTGAAAGCCGAGTTTCCTTCTAACGGAAAAGGTGGTTTAGGCTTGTAATGGCGTGAGATATCATTGGATTTCGAACATCACCTTATATTTTGAAAAAAAAACAGATGGGTTCACATACTAGTGAGTGTTAACACAGATACAATCTGGGCACTACACAATACTCAAAAGGATCATCTTAAATGCTGGAAAAATTGACAGTAGTGTTCTATTCCAGATATCCATAAACGACTACCGTGTAGGCGGACTGGCAAAAACGAAGGCACCGACTGTCTCCCTAAAGACTTTTGTGCTGAATAGGACAATGCAACGCAATCGTGATAGTGAAATTCCGAATCAGTGAGTAAACTGTTCCGACAAACATTGGCTTAGCCAATTTTCCAACAATTCACACCAACATAAATCCCTGTTGGTCCGAAATGCTTGGTGCAAGAACGCCGGCAGGGTCGCCTCAATAGCACCCAAATACATTCACCAGGCTTCCAACATGCCCGATGTGCACCGAAGTGATCATGGCTCGTGAGAAGTGAATGTGACAGTGAATGTGGACGTGACAGTTAACCTGAATTGCTCTGTTCTTTCGTAGGGGAGATTCGTTCGTTGTTGTTGTTGTCGCTTATTCGTTCAATAATCCAGGCAACGTGAGTGAATCACTGAAAACTCACGTGACTACTACTCAACTACCCACTGCTTTCACCAGTGCTGTGGTTATTACAAATCTAAAAATATGGTGGATGTCAAAACAAACAGTTAACGTCTCGCTAGATACACGAACTTTCACCCGGAGGAGCTGTAGCTGGCATATCATCATACATACATGCATGCATGCATACATACATACATACATACATACATACATACATACATACATACATACATACATACATACATACATACATACATACATACATACATACATACACATGATGCATATACAACAACGATTACCTAAAAAACAGAGGTACAATACTTTGTATGGACAGGCCGGTGCAACACAACTTGAAAGCCCAAGGAATGTCACCATATGACCGAGATGCGTTTTTACACATTCTTTGCCTGAATTCTTTAAGCACCCATAGGAATGCGAAGAAACAAGTCAAGAACAACCTCATTCGATAAGCAATGATAGTAGTGAACTGACGATCACCTAGGCTGGCTTGAATTAAAATGCTACGGAAATGGGAAATTGGCGCTAGGCTTCCGTTTCTCCTGCTTGGATAACTGAACAACGTAGCGTTGGGCACCGATGTAAACAACACTCACATCCTATCTGCTGACAACCTACGGCTTTTTGGCACTGACGTATGCTTGTTTGGTGAGGATTCAGAGTTTAAAAAACATGAAAAATTTGGAAGACGACCAGACTTTGAAAGTACCTGGAAAATCGACAGTACCGTCTACGTCACCTAGAGCTCTTCGTGAGGTCGCTCACCTAGAACCACCTTAAACGTTAATCGGTCGATCAGAGGCAGTTCCAGAAGATTTTTTTTAATTCCAGTGACTTTCTCGTGTAATCGTCCACCTTACATTTCTGAGAAGTTTGCAGAAAAAGCCTGTGCATGAACCTTTTAACGCATAGTGTGCAGGCACTGTGACTTGAGTTGGAACAATGAAAAAACGCAACACACCTACTTTGGCACATCCTAAGAGTCTTAATACGATGATATGCACTCAGTAACATACCAAGGTAGAAGGCCTGCAGTGGAGAGTTCACAAAAAAACACTATCGATTCCGTCGTACAACACGCCATCTTACGCACAGCAGAGGTTAGCTAAAGGGTGTGCATTTTTCGCAGAAGAGGTTGCGCGGACTGCCCATGAATCCACAGGTGGCTTATCGGAAGTATCCCTTGAATCCTCGGTCGGTTGTGTTCGAAGGTATCGATCAGACCAAAGCAGTTCCATGAAAAAAAATTGAGGGTGTCTCGATATAAACCTAACAGGAGCGATCGGAAAACTGAATGTTCGCACACACCCTCAAGACCTTTTAAAGTGACACTGCAGCATCATAAACTGTTAGTGGAACATCTTCATACGTATTCTGGAACCCTTGCAGACTCAGATCATGACTTCTTAGCATTCTTGCCAAAAGCCCTGCCAAAAAATTGCGATTTCTTAACATAAAATGTATCTAGGTCTTATTGGTGATAGGAACTCAGCGTTTGTGCATATCTGGAAGTCTGCTAGGCAACACTTCACGCTACACATACTGGACATTCCTTTTGAAAAGGGAAATAAGGTATCTATGTAGGATCCTGTGAATCAAAATCACTCCAGCCAGGATTTTCTTCCCAAGAATCTAGGGTTCTGTCCATAATGCCTCTTGCCCATTACCTGACAGTAAAATACTATGACTGTTGTTGGTGCTTGTGGCTGTACAAGCTTTCATGCAATCATAATCTGCAATGAACTGTTGTATCAACACCATAAACGTGTTTTCTGATCCAGGATTTGTCCTGTAACAGAAGCCGGCCTATGCCGAAAAGCCGAGAAGCACTGCGCGACTGTTTCATCCTTTTTGGGAATCCCAAGTGCTAGCCAATCACACTGCTGATCAGCTATTCACAGCCAAACAGTTTAGTCTTAAAGTACTTGCTGGAAGGATGAGAGTTCGAATAGTCCTAGAGATTCGGGAGATATGCATTGCTGGTGATTCCCGACAAGGGTGAAACAACCGTACTGTGCTTCTCGCCTTTTCGGTACAGGCTAACTTCATTTGCAGAACGGAAGCCGGACTGCGAATTTCCACACTACTTCATAATATCCATAAACGTATCTTCGTCCTCAGATCTTGGTACGCATTCTACACTAGTAATTTTCCGCTACCAGATGAGGCTGGAGTGAGGACTGCAAAAGAATATTAGTATGTGAGGATGTATTCCGATATAGCAACTCTGTCATTGTAAGAAACAAAGTTGACGAGTCTTTAGCCATGCGAAGCCCCTGGAAGAGCCACATCCTCTAGCAGGCAAGCAAGACGATTGATTGCTTTGGGATAACGCACGGGTAGATGGAAAATCGACCCAGTGTATAATTAACAGGTCATCTGTAAAAGTGACCTTATTTGGTTTACGGCATATGTTTAAATATATCGAGTCCTAGTCATCCAAAACAGACCGAGACACGGTAGATAAGGTCATTGTACGAATGGATCCATCTCACATTAGTCTGTCGAGCTGTGTTAAGAAAATCCGAAAAGTGAACACTACAACTTTCAGCAAAGCAGGACAGAGCAGTTACACGGTAGCGAGCGTATTTGATGTCACTGTTATGAGTGAAATGACAAAATCAGTGAAACGCAGGCATGAGAGCCGATGGAACGATGGTTTATGCAAGATGCTTCGATCGGGCACTGCGCCTACCTGATCAGCCCCAAGAAGGATGAAACCGGTCGTAGACTATCGGAGTGATTTCAGTAACCTTATGAGTAGCGTGCCCTGAGGCTGCAACTAAATTTATTGCAATCGACTACTGATGATAGTTATTGTTAACTTCCTGCAAACCCTCATGCTCTTCAGATAATTGGGTTTGCACACCCGTATATAATTTTAGCCCCATTTCTGCCAAAAGTCCGACTACAAAATATCTCGAATTAGGAAATAGTTCGATTGTTCCTGCGTGAATTTTGTGCTGTAGAGTTCAATAACTGTTGAGTCAAAACGACTTTTCTCTCCACATCTTCTTCCAGGGCAGTTGTTTTCAATCTACACTGCAATCTACTGTGCAACACACCTAAGTGAGGGATACGGTGTACTGAAGAATCCTGGTGACTACCCTGTGGATAAGATAAGTGAAACTGTCCGACATTCATCCAATGAGGGTGGTCTGCTTTATGGAGCAAACGACTGAAGTTACAGCACGACCAGCATGGTTAGTCAAAAACTGACAGGTATTTTCAAATAGAAAGTCCGAGTTCATGTTGCATTATTTAAAAGACACTTCTGAGGACAGCGTGGAACCGCTTCTTAAACGGTCAGCATGCTGTCTTGTGGGTTGCGACTGGGGTAAAGTTAATAGCTATAGTGAAACCTGTGACTGTGCGTGTATGTCACCTTGTATGTGTTTTTGCACCTGGTCTTGGGGTTGAATTGACAAGAGAAGTCTTGTCTGTGTTACTTGACCGGCTTTTGCGTAGTGAATTAGGCCGAGCCAGACCACTGAGAAGTCAACACTGTCAGATCCACTGGCGCACAGAAATGTCATTCGAATAGCCGCTAATTCAGCATCGAGCATCTAGGTTCGGCGCAAGCCATGCAGATCGCCAGAGTTCTTGGCTAATGCATGAATTGTGATGGATGAATCACCGTCTAGTTAGTTTAATTCACTTTCATTTTTTGGAGCAGCCCAATCGTTTATATTGATTGACCGAAAGCCTCAACAGTCTCTAGACACAGTCGGTGCACTTAGTCTTGTAGACACATTTGCTAGGTGCATTAAGATCTGGTGAGTCTTTCATGCAAACCAGTTGTCTGTGTATTATTTTGCTTATTTGAAAGTGACGCGGAGCTGGAGAGTATGCAACCGATACTTCAAATGTGTGCTGCCAGTAAGGGATCCAGCAGCTTGGTCAACTATCGGTCTGGCTGCGTTATCTGGGTTGGGTGGCTGAAGCGTATGATCGGTGAAGCATGTTGGACGCCCATTATTTCAACCGTTTGGTTATCACGGACAATCAAAGCTGGATTATCACAGATCTTATTCATTCAGTGTACAAGCGTGCGATTTACTGTCCCTCTAGTGCTCGATGCATGAGTACAATTAAAGTTTGGGCAACGATTTGATTCGGTTGGTTTGTGATAGTATGTTTTCAACGTGGTCCCAACAGACGCTACAACCGAAAGCTGTTGTCGTGTTTTACAACAAAGAAAATAAAGTTAGGCAGGGTGTTAAAAAGTGACAAAAACTCATTGACAAGGTAAGTCTTTGTGACAAGAAAAACCTCATCAAGGTTTCCAAACCAAACTCTTTGGAGATTATCAAACTTGTTCAATATCTGAGATTCAAATTGTTTCACTGATCTTTTGGATAAAACAGGGAAAGAGGAAACCTATGACAATCCCATCGATCTCTTAGCAAACATGACCTTTGGTTGTAAGCATAACTTCAGACCACCCGTAATCTTCTGTAAAGCAAGGGAAGTGCTTAGGCCAAGCTAGATCTTTTGGGCACCTCGTTTGTCACAGTGCGACTAATCAGTGCAGAATATGCAATTGGTTATAAATCGTTCAGCTCTAGCACCCTTTCGGTGCCTAACTGCCGTGCCATCAGAATGAAGCACGAGGGCTGGGATACTGCCAGGTTGCCGAAGACTAGATAGGCAGCTGGTAGAAGCAAGTGAAACGCATAGAGACGCAAACATGATGACCACACCACAATACACCGTTCCTCACCACACCACATCGCGCTGCAGCATACCACTCAATACCATTCTACAACACGATATCCACACCACACTGCATCACAGGACACAAAACTCTACTGTACTATAACAAAGCACACTACGTTTTACCATACTACACACCTAGTTACTTCCGCATTTCCATTTCCTCTATCATTTTTAATCCAAATTTTGTTACTCATCTCTTGTGCACTAATAAACCGATCAATGATGTTGGACCAAAATGAACCCCCCAATGCTTCTCTTGTTTCCAATTTATTGGATGAATGAACCTCGACATTCCAAACTATGGATAATTTCCGATGTGAACATGCTTGGTTCAACTTGAGGAAAGGTGTTTCGGCTGTAGGGAGCATTGGTAGTGAAACGGAACGTTCATCCTTTAACTCTGGGTGAATGACAGACGGGCATTGGCATAGGGATAACTCATTCTTTGGATAAAAAAAATCCTTTGGTAAGCAGAAAGACTTACCTAAACAGTTCTCAGGGTTTTCCACCCTTAACAAGAAATTTCTTCCTGACCGGTTCCTCCGTAGAAATAGCAAGGTGAAATTAACAACTACTCACACTTGATATTACGTCATAAAGAAACTTGGGCACGTTCCATAATCAAGTCATCAAATCACCTTCACATCACTAACAGAAACAAAGCGTCGGTTATGTGCTTTTCTTCTGCATGGCCTAATTAAAATTTTATGCTCATTTACTCATTCAACGCAAGTCACCCGGGCTAAATTAGCTCAGTGCATTGGAGAATAAACTGATCAATAAAAATTTAATTAACAAAATTGATCTGCTAAGGTAGAACGCACTGCGTGATTCTTGAAAATCTTTCGTATTACCGTACGACAACGTTTCACGCATTCCAGTGGATTCTCTCGAATCGTCATCAGCTCGCTCCTCAAGACAGTTGGAATTTAGGAACGGTGAGTCCATTTGAATATTCGGAGGTAACAGTTCAAACGATTCAGGGGAATTCAGCGGTTGACACGTGTAAGCAACATAGCCAAACTGTGGTTGGAAATGAATCCCCGGTTGGCCTGCATGCGGTGAGCCAGACAATTCCCCGGCAGTGCTTTTGTGGCCCATATGCGAATCAGGGTTGCGCACCGACATGATTTCTCCACTCTGTTAAAGCGAAAAAAGGTGAAACTTCGTTATAACGGAACAGCATCCCTTTAGCGAAATACACTCATTTGAATACCTACTGGGTTTTGACGGCAGACCCACCTGAAACCCAGCTGAATCTCTCTTTTATGATGTTTTATGATATGTATTAAGCAGTGTATTACGTCTATACAAGTATCCCCTTTAGTTTATGTAGTGCGTAAGCACAAGGTGCCAGACCAGCTGGATGAAGAGATCGATAAAATCAATTCTTTCAGTTTGGCAGCCTTGTCACTGGTAAGTTGAATCGTACCACGAATGCCCTGTCAGAAGGCCGGCTGACTTTATGGGGAATAAGGAATGTTTTACTGAGTGGCCTTCGGTGGCATTTATTAGTGAGACACTCTGTCCCAGTCATCAGTTGGCCCTTAAGAAGTTAATTTTGTTGCAGACAGCTAAAACCCTATATGTGGCTAATCTCAGGTCAACTGTGAATATCTCTCACCTCCTGACAGTTAGGCACCAGTATGTATTACTGTATTTTTGTCAATGATGGTGATGATATCGTGTCACGACAAGTCTCCTTAGTCTACGTCAACGAATCACTGAGTAGATTCCGGCTTTGTTTCAGTTTGAGTTCACCAGCTGTGCTCACTAATCAGCCTTATCAGGAACCAGTAACTTCGATTACGTGCTGTTCTAGTCGAATTCGTCACCATTACCCCACTAGCATGTAGAAGACGGAGCTGGATTATCAGGTTTGAACAGGAGAGCATGCTCACAGATGATTTTGTTAGACAACTCGAAAGACGATCCATTAGGTGTCCACTTGTGGATCAGTCGACCCAAAACTTATGGGCGTCCGTTTTACCGCCAGGTGTGTCGTCCACCAATACTGCCGGACCATCGTTCGGAGCACTCGTATGGTTCAAGCGTAGATGCATTCGAATGGCCAGGCGTGACGGCCCAGATGAGTCCAGTGTTAGCTGATGGAGTTGTCAGCAAGGTTGCCTGGTGTGTAGAACAACCGAAGTACAACTTCCAATGAGGGTGACGACAGACTGCTAATAAGCTCCACTAAGAGCAATACTCCTGACCAGTGACTTCTTCTAATTTGAACCAATCAGAGTAATCAAGCCACGGCAAGACGGGGGCTGATGAAACGGTAATCAGACGGCTACAAGAAATTACCATCAAAAATTTACATTTCCGGTTTTGTGCTTCATACTAAATGTGAGTGGTCGAAATTAACTCAAGCCTAGTTTTTGACCAATTAGTTAAAATGCAGAGCCTACTGGACGTCAGATTATACACCAGAGATAGTAGGAATAGCTTGCAGTCCCGGTCAGTATTCCTACCTGAAAGTAGGGTCAATTTATGCTCCAAAGACAAGAGGCACCATAATGTTCTCTTATCTTCGTTGTGAATCATAATCAGTATTCCAAAATCTGTGAGTCGCTAAGGAGATCTCAACCTTCGTACCTCTGTTTATCACCTGGCCACAAGTAAATCAACAACTTGTATGCAGACAGAATGCATCGTCACTATCCCCAGTCACTTGACCTTGTGTTGAATCAAAATTTCTCATA
>SJOL01008860.1:659652-679856 GCA_004794785.1 Opisthorchis felineus | reverse complement strand
CCGTTTTACCGCCAGGTGTGTCGTCCACCAATACTGCCGGGCCATCGTTCGGAGCACTCGTATGGTTCAAGCGTAGATGCTTTCGAATAGCCAGGCGTGACGGCCCAGATGAGTCCAGCGTTAGCTGATGGAGTTGTCAGCAAGGTTGCCTGGTGTGTAGAACAACCGAAGTACAACTTCCAATGAGGGTGACGACAGACTGCTAATAAGCTCCACTAAGTGCAATACACCTGACCAGTGACTTCTTCTAATTTGAACCAATCAGAGTAATCAAGCCACGGTAAGACGGGGGCTGATGAAACGGTAATCAGACGGTTACAGGAAATTACCATCAAGAATTTACATTTCCGGTTTTGTGCTTCATACTAAATGTGAGTGGTCGAAATTAACTCAAGCCTAGTTTTTGGCCAATTAGTTAAAATGCGGAGCCTACTGGACGTCAGATTATACACCAGAGATAGTAGGAATAACTTGCATTCCCGGTCAGTATTCCTCCCTGAAAGTAGGGTCAATTTATGCTCCAAAGACAAGATGCACCATAATGTTCTCTTATCTTCGTTGTGAATCATAATCAGTATTCCAAAACCTGTGAGTCGCTAAGGAGATCTCAACCTTCGTACCTCTGTTTATCACCTGGCCACAAGTAAATCAACAACTTGTATGCAGACAGAATGCATCGTCACTATCCCCAGTCACTTGACCTTGTGTTGAATCAAAATTTCTCATAGGAAAATGGGGGTATTTCCTTTTCAGTGCTGTATGTAGTAAGCAGACTTTCAAAATATTAACCAAGGCTTCACCTCGCAAACTTGGGTCAGTTATTTCTGGATATGATACAGTTTGCATGGCTCACGAACCATGCCAACATCTAGGTAAGTAAAATTTGAACAGGTTTGCAACTTTGCTGCACAACGTTTCACACTTCACGAACTTCGGTACACTGGACAAAACTAAATACTGCTGTTTAGACACCGACCGCGTTTCGCAAAAAAATTGAACAATTTGACTAGACAAACAAAAGTAACGATATCCTTACCATCCTTTTTCTGAATACTCTGGTTTCCCCACGTTTTCTCACTTTCCTATTTTCCGTTATAAATGCGACCAGCACTTTCACTCCAACTTAAAGATACAAACTATCGTGACCAAACCTTCTGGGTTAGAAATAACCACATGAATCAACTGTTATGCACTAGTGAACGCATCGCTCACGAATGCGACAACGGACTTTCCTACCAATGTTCCCACAAGGACAGGTAGACAAAAAATATTCGTGTCTGTTATGCTCAGTCAGTAAATAGAGAAGGTGAGGTGTACCGGACACCGTGTCAACTCATGCGTGATGTCGCATGTCCGCTCGCTTGCTTCCGGTCAGGTGTAATGGGGTCCCACCCCGTTTTTCATTTTATCACACATGGAACTCAATGAAATGTGAAGAACTGAGGCAGGTAAGTTGAGGTCGTTGATTTTTCAATGGATAGGTGTTAATTACATATACGGGTAGGTGATTGAAGGAAGCCGGAGAGAATTGTACCTATGGAATATTCTCGATCTGGATGATCTTTAGTAAAGTTCTGAGAAACTGGATTTTTTCACTCTGTCAATCAGAAAGAATGGTTGCTTTATAGACAGCATGTGCTGGATCAGGTAACATTGTCGATACCCGGATACCATTGTCAAATAACTGATAGTAATTTGAAGAAAGCATTTGTTGGAACAAAAACAAAAAGGAGAGGAACGTTTTGGGTGATGTGCTATCACAGTAATTTACAGGCAAACGGGCAAACGGACAGTTAGTATGTCTCGTCTGCAGGGTCCAGCATTGTCTCGAGTCAAGCATGGAAGTGACGAGTGTGGATCCGTTTTGTCTGTTCTTCAATCTACAGCGTGACATTCGTTGATATTCCATAAGATGATACAGGAAACGTGTTTAGACCCATGACGATTCCCCTCAAATTTTCCAGCATCGTAACAAACAAGATCAAGTCTATTGTATCCTGAAAATTTAACCGAGTTAAGCTCTTAATGAAGTCCATTAGTAGTGTATATCTTTGGCCCTACCCGAATTTGAACCCTGGACTTTTGACGGGTGAGGCAAGCTGTTTGCCAGTACTCCACTGGGGTGAATAAAATCGCACCAGAGCAGATGAAAGACCACTCAAACGGGACTAATGTGGATACATATTCTGCGAATCCCGCAGCTACCTAGTAGTAGTCGAAAAAAGTGCTTAGTGAGTTCCAAACTCTCCGTGCCGTTGCCTGGCACAGAAGTCTGGACGGGCCGGTCAAGCGGTCAACACATGTGAAACCGCTGGTTGATCGTCGTTCCAGGCCTCAAGCAAATCAATTATACAGCGCTAAGTCCACACGATACCATCTGTTCAGACTTGAAGATTCTGGTTCGTCCGTTGTGCGCTGATGGAATTGTGGTGACATGCCCACTGCGGATATCAGAAAGTTAGCGTGCAAATCTTGCTATTTTCAAGGACGTGCACAGCTGATGGGGTCTGTTGGGAAAGAAATTCGAATCCACTGTTTCTCCACTTCACTGTGGACTAACGGAGGGAAGATTATTGAAACGAAATAAAAGTGCGCACAAAACTTGTGGCTATTAAAAACTAATCCAACGGAATTTAGAAATTAGGCTAAAAGAGCCACCCGTGCCTTAGCTACCAATGTAGCCCGTCAGACGGGGAATTGCGGGTTATTTTTAAGGAAAACAGGAGTGATTTGCTCCATTGCAAATGTTCGACGGTAGTTACTGGAAGTGTCCAGTATTCTAAGGACGGAACTCCAAAAGCTAGAGATTAGTTTTTTCCACGGAACTGATGGAAGAAAAACTTCAACGGTATCAGCTGAAGAGACTGAATGTTGGGAATCTCAGATTGGTGCGATGGTATATTGTGCGCTTACATCTAGTTTCTATTTAGATTTCGGCAGCGCATCTAAACGTTCGGGTAATCTCTCTGACCTGGGGACAAAGTTAACGCGCAGTACAAGATGCCAACGTTGTTTGTGTGTAAATCTATTGTGATCAAATTGATATACCAGTTGGCAGTTCAATGCGTTCAAATGGGAGCCCCTAGTGCACACTGGATATGCGATATATCCAAAGCGCTCCCACCAGACAGAAAACCAAACAATACACTTTATCAGTAGCTGACAAACTCTAAACCGAAAACTCCACCATTACGTCAACTACCAAAATACAACAACCGTAACTCACTGTATGTTAATCCTTCATTCGTCATTAGCACTGATGCGTTTGAAAAGTCAAAATATGATTTTTATTGAAGACAGTGAGACCCTGGGGTTTTAAGTCGCAGTAAACGCCCTAAAAGTGCTCCATAAATTTGTAAAATTCGCGAATGCATCCTGAATTTGGAAACTTCGCTGCATCAGACAACCGGCATAGTATTGGCTAGTTCAAGTAGATGCTTCACCAGTAGCTGTGGACTACTCTTGCTATTGGAAGCTGAAGTACTATTCAGCGCTCTGATTTCGCCTGACCTTTCTTCGATCCAACCAAAACAACTCAATTCAGTTTTTGTCATGTAAGGAAAGCCAAACTATGCCGGAAAGCCGTGGAGTACTGTCCCCTAATTGGAAACCATCAGCAGTGTGCATCTCACGAAACTCCAGGGGATGCCAGTTCTGCGGCCGCTAGTTCGACCACTTGAATTAACTTAGCAGCACAGTTCAAACCACGCCAACACTGTGAAGCCACTGTCATGGACCATCCCCCCATAATACGTTTCCATCTACATGATACGTCTGACTTACATAACTAGACGGCTTCACATTACTCTACAACCACACTGGCTTCCTAAAATTGAAAGCAAACGACAATCCTCTAGTGAAATCGTAGTTTCCTCACTTCGATATGCCAGTCCAGGGTAGTATTTCGGGCTCGATAAAGCAGTGAAATTTCCATACAGGCTTAATTCAGCAACGCGATAACTATTTATTTGTTCCGAACGTTTCATGTTTCTTCAAGCAATAAACAGTGTAACAAGTTCCTCATGACAGTTCTTTGAAAAATTCAGTGGGGTGCCAAGCGCGCTTCAAAGATAGCACACGGCCGCCAGGGTTCTCTGCAAGAGTTCAAAGCCCTCTATCAAACAGTGCACAATATTTATACATAACACTGCCTGGTTTATCAGCAAAGTACACTGCGTTCGGACTAACCAGAGATTGTCCTTGTAGTATTACTTTTCGATTAAAGCTAGAGCAGAGGTCTCTAAGCCTCCTAGAAGCAGCATACTGGCTGCAGATCAAGTGGATTTTAAGCTGTTCTCCAGGAGTGTCAGCTGGCTCGCAGTCGCATCGCTAAGCGATTGTGTGGATAGTTCATGCTTATCAGCTCGCCACTAAATGGTCTCTCGCGAGTGCCATACACCTTTTGATGTGACTGAGTGAAAACAAGAGAGCACTGCTTCAACTGGTCAGTCACGTCAACAAATAACATATGCTCCTTGAAGATTATAAAGGCGTACGAAGGAATACACACCAAATCGCGCACTGCTGGTATTACCTCGGCTGGTTGTGGAACTTTTGCAGCCCAACTACGAAGTTTGGCAAGCAGATCAACAGCCATCTGATCAACAACCAGTAATCTCACCTGATCTAGACTTACTTCAAAATCACTACAACATTGACGGCAATCTTTGCATAATATTTAGTAATAACAACGTGCGTATGCTTCATCCATCCCCCTTGACAGCAATGACGTTGCTCTCTCAACCGAACAACATCAAAACATGTTTGGGACATTCGAGCAAGCCCAGAAAACAAAGGTGTGAGCCAACCCGCGCGTGCGTTGGCTGGTGTTCAGATGGGAAAAACGTGATCAGTAGAGCGATGCAGAAGTGTCTGATGACTTAAGTAACCCAGTGAGGATTCAGACTATCCTTGATTTTCACCTGAGTGCCCGCGGCAATGTTCGAAAATGTGAAATTTCTGCGTATAGAGAGGACTACAGGGCAGATTACCTAGTAAGCAGAACGCCAAACTGAGTTGGGGTTCATCGACATTTTGCAAAGTGCTGAATTGTCTGCCACGTAATGGATAGGATGGGAAGTTACGTCGAGATACCAGTTTAAATCCCGAGGCTGCGCAAACATGAAATACTAATTTGTGAATAGCTATGTTATTAGATTTTTGGAAAGGCACAGCAAGGGAATGCATAGGAGATGCAAGGTCACTGTTATGTGAGACAAATGAATGCCAACCGATTTGTTCTAATGCGCAACGAATTTGTGTCACTAAGACAGACATTTTAAGCAACAGAAATACTTTCAAATGATCATCAGCCCAACTAATGCATTAGGCTGACCTTATGGAACATTTGTTCACGTGAATAGTTAGAGTGGAATACAGCTGTCATAACACAAGCAAATTTTGTACCTGCGATAAATCTACTCCCATCAAATTCCAGTAAAATCCTGAAAAATCCTCGTCCTGCTCACGTTTTTAACGTCGTTTGCGTGTAAACCAATACCTTCTGAATACAAAACCTCCAACATTGGATTTAGCAGACCGGAATGACCGAATATAATTTCTATCATTGTGTAATTTGTACTGGAGGAGAAACATACTAGCCCTAGGAGAATTCCACCAAAAATTTCATGAACCCTAACAATAAGCGTGTTTTCTAGACTGATTTCATTCTGAAGGTAAGGACAGTTTTCTCTCAAAACAGTTCAGAGTGTCATAGTTAATTGCCAAATTACCAAGCCAGAGAAAATCTAAGAGGGCGGTTTCTTTTCACCTTTTTCCCTGAAAAAGGACACAAATTTCACCTTGGTATCCGTTATCCGCCTGAACCAACTGCTTGTCAGATCTGACCTATGGACCTTATATTTTAGCTCTTGAGGTATGGAAAAAGCGCGATTTTCTCTGACTGGGTGGATAAAAATACATGAATGCAGTCCGTATTGAAAAAGGTAAAAACGAGGCTTGCTTATCACTAACCAAATTTAGGCATAGGATGGGTAATCGAGAAGTTTTTATCCTATAGTAATCAAGCAAGTGCCTAGTTGGCCAACCTTCTCTAAATACATAAGCCCGTATTTACCGTAATTGGTCAGTGACACTAATGAGAGCCCATGTGCTTAGCTAGTTGTCTTTTACAAGACAAAATGGCCCATTAGTGATTGTAACTAGAGAAAGTTCACTGGTGATTTTCCATTTTCATGAGTCATACATATGCTGTCCACCCTCATGATGTCTTTAAAATGGGCTGTGTCCACGGGATGGCAACATTTGTACGGTCGTGATGCTCTTTTGTCCAAGAAGGAAAACAAACTGCATTTTGATTGACATAATGAGGACGTAAAGTCGTTGGACCATGTTGCTTGTGACGAGTGGTGGACACATTTTCTCGAGAATCTTCTGACGGCGAAAAAAAAGTTTCATGTTTGCGTAAGTGATAAGGTCAAAACAAGCAATTCAAATCAATTGGGACTTTCCAGACCAAATTTAACTACCAGCTAGGTAAGACCAGTTATTTATCGAATGCCTCGAAGTGCATGACCTCTACAAAATCGCAAATCACACCGAAATTTGTCAACCTACACATTTAATCATGTTTGGCTTATGTTTAAACAGCTATTGAAATTGTTGCACATGTAATTTACGGTCAAATCACGTCAGTCAAGATTGTCATCATTTACGAGGTAATCGAAAAATGGACGTCATATTTTACAGAAACTCTTCAAACTCTTGGAACACAATCCTTTTTTTAAAGTTTGTTCTATAACAATGGTGTCGTCACAAATGTCTCATCACATTTCCAAATAAATTATCGCAGCAGCGGGTTAAATTTTAGGTAATTAGGAGGTATTTGCAAAGTTGACTCTGAATGTATGAGATGATGGATCCTACCCATTACGAAACATGCTTGTATTAGATATGAAGGATTATGTATGGTGAAAACATTCGCACTAACAACAGTTAAACTATCTACGTTTTCTATTATTAATGTCAGAAATCCATGTTGACATGGTGAATGACAATTTGCCACGCTTGCTTCCAGATGATCTCGGAGTTCGTCGACGCTGATCGGATTTCACCCCAGGACACAGTCGTTTGGAACAGGAATAACGACTCCCTTATGAAGCATTGTGCTTATTGCAATCGCGTATTCTTTCTTCCGGACACGAGCGAACGGTAAATGTCGCGCTTAGCTTGAACTGGCTTGTTTGGCAATAATTATTTCGCGCCATGTGATCTTTTGTTGACTGGCTTTCGGGTGATGAATTCTCACATAGAAGGCCCAAATGGCCGGTGGGGATATTCTTCTTTCCGAGCAGAATGCTTACATTTTGCAGATAGTGAGAAAATTCTGAAGATTCAATACAGAATTCATCTTGTAACTGAGCCAGCCTGCGTTAAGAAGCAGAGCAAAACCGTACAGCTATCTCATCCACGTAGAAAAACATTAGCAATGAATGTGTCACTAAACTCCAAGTTGTACAATGTGAGATATCATGCCCTGCTATCTACAGTTCCATCAGTTTATTTTCTAAGGTTACTTCTACAGTCAGAAGTAACATACTGACCATTTGAGTCACATGTAAACTAGTGATCTTCAACAAAGTAACCGCCACCCCAAGGAAGGTCAAGCTTCAACGCAGGAATGCATGGGGGTGAAAAATGAAAGGGCATTCCAGATTGGGCGAGTCACACCTTAGGTGTTAGCGCAAAGCCGTACTGTTTAAGCATCCTCGCTCTCTGTCATGAACAACCCAAATTTGGTCATTGCCTCCCCAAACGTAGAGTCTGATCTAGAGTCAAGTCCCTGTTGAAGCGTGTGCGATTCTAATGTGCTTCTACTACGACCAGTACAGTTGAATTTGACCATTTACCAGAACAGTAACTCTGCAGTAACTCTGTCAGGGAAATCAGCTTCCCTGCAGTGAAGTCAGGTAAAATCAGCTGATAATGGCAAAGCCATAGCCCAAACAAAGTTCGAATTATCCGGCATTTAGTTATAATAAGTCAGGGAAAACTGTCACGGTTTTGCCGCAGAACGAACCACAGATGATGCGAAAAAAACAAAAAACTGGAAATAGCTGGATACTTGCCACTCGATTCTTTGTTCAGACGACTTTGTGCACTCATTTCAAAATGCACTGGTAAACACCATTTAGACTCGCAAAATACACTCGTGCAATAGTTTGAACAACAAAGAAAGAAAATAACACAAGTAAGTCGTTAGGCTCATTTCACGTTGAAACTCTGCCAAATGTGACCTCCAAAATGAGTGTTCATGGTTTTCACCAGCAGTGACAATTCAATGATAACAAATTTAAGGTTAGCAAACGAGAGCTTACATACTACTCGACCCCAGAAATGTGGTGACCAAAAGCCATGATTCTAATGCCAACTCTGGTTTATATATCAAACAATAAATTTTCGCTGTCCTTCTGGCAAGGCTTAGCTAACTTCAGAGCCCCCTCATCAAACCAGCCCATAGGGTTTAAATCCAGTTTATCCGACCAACCAAGCAAACGTACACCTAGTCTGGCACTGACCACTCATGCAAATAAGCTCAGATTGATGGAGTTGGTTCTCACTTTTCTCAATCAAATTAAAGCAGTAAATTATCTCACAAACGTGACAGCGATAACCTGATGGACAATTTGATCTCGTTCAGATCAAAACAGAATGGAATGCGAAAAGATGATGGCTTAATTTGCTATCCAGCAGTTGTTTTATGAATGAAGGTAATTTTAAAATGATTCTATATCAATTTGCCACAAGTGTATTTTACTAAACAAAAACAACTCAGAAGCACCGGCTAAAACACTTCGCTTTTCAGGGGTGGTTGATTATAGGGATATGACGTGAGGTCCTTGTATAAGTGAGGACAGAGTGTGACGGGGCATTATCCCAGGCTAGGAGGACAGTGGCTACTGGGAGACGTCCGTTTTAGGGGACGCTTAGCACACATTACCTAATAGTACAAAGAATAGACAGAATGAGATTATTTTCGGTGTCACATTTTCGGGATGACAAACAAAACTTCCGCGTGGAAAACGGACCGGAGAGTTGGTAGTACGAACAATTTTAACTTGGATTTGGTGTGTGAGACCGTATAGCACGCGGTGCCTGCAGTCAATTTGGTCTACTAAAGAAATTCGAAGGCACTAAGTACATACCCAACTGAATAATGGGAGTTCATTTTAGTTTTTTGCCGGATACTACTACGTTTTGTGAATAAAAACTCGGGAGCCATGCAAATTGGGTGCCAAATAAACACCAAACGATGTTCAAAATAACCCGAACTTTATTAGATTACGATTACATTAGATTAGATTACATCTAACGCTCATCCTACTTGCTGATGGCGTACATTAACCTGATGATATGGCATTGTAAACAAACTCGTTTCTTACACTTTATGAAGGACTCCATGGAACCGGTGTAACTGTAATTAATAGATCTTATCGTAACAACACTGGTGAATATCACGGTTTGGGGATCCGGTTTCACTCAAAGATGAGTCGTGATTAAGGTTTTAACAACACTGCTTCATAGCTATTTTATAGTCCACAGGTTTCCAGCATCCTCATACCAATTTCACCTGCAGTCCCTTGTACGATCAATCATTCATACTATACATGACATTCTTCGATGCAACTTAAAAGGAGTACCAGTTTCGTTGGACGGATGAAGTTGTCACCGAAGGTCTCCATTTGATACTAACGAGGGATTTCCGAGCGACCCGGGTTGTCAGCTGTTCGCCATACACATGCACAACTCGAAAATGCAGAGAGAAACAAACACAATTTAGAAGGAAATACGTGAATCACAAACAACTGGTTTATTAGGATGGGATCGGTTGAGTGCTGGTGTGACAGGGTGACAGCTTTCAGAAATCACGGAAGTTTAACAGTAAGTTTGCGTGTTTGCGCGACTGTTGTTTCTATGTGGACCCGATGTCACTGAGATAGACAGCGTGCGTTTCTGCTTCCTAAAACCTTAGTTTCAGGTTTCTCAGATGAGTAACCGACGCGTTCTAAAGAATCGCTTTGGTAGTCACGGTAACTTGTATCTCAGACTGTTTGGTTTGATGTGATATCAGGAAAATACCAGCAATTATTACGCTGGTCATGGCAATAAAATGCATGTAAACGCACAGGCAATGGCCCGTCACTGCATACATACGGCGATTCAGGAAATCCTGGTAGAAAAGGCATTAGGCTGGACTGCACTGATTCAATGGTTTATTTGTCGCAGAAGATGTTTGACAAGACCGGAAAAATTAACAATTCGATTTGTCATTTTAGTCGCTTGCGGAGTTATGTGGTATTTAAACGTTCCAATCCAAATCTATCTGGAACAATTTTAGGAACCTGCGACCATCTTGCAGACGAATTTTTTAAACATTGCAGTTGCTGCAATTGTTTGGTGCAAGCTACTGAGAAACTTTGTATTTCAGTGCATGCAGAACATGCGCATCAAGCTTTCATCTAGTGTATATTTTTGCCGATCAGATAGGGAGTTTCGGATGGTGAACGTTTTTGGTCGACAGGCTTAAAACAACCTTCATGTAAGGATAAAACACGAAATTGGGCCAATTCAAATGTGCGCCGCAGATTTCTGTGAGTGGTGTCTGGCCTTAATATTGAGAGCACAAGGTGAATATGAGAAAAGCAAATCAAGACCAGAATGTAATCTTATATGATTATGCAGTTGGAATGGCTGAGTTCGGTTAAAAGAACCGTCCTCTTGTGGACCATTTCACGTATTCTCACTTTTATGTTTCTAACACAGATAAATCTATCTGCAAATAAATCAAATTCAGCTCCAGCCTACGCAATGGCGGACCACATAAGGCACCTATGAGTGTGGACAGTGAGAGCTCTTCGGACGCTAGTGAGAGCTGTGCACCACCGAGGGACTGCGCACACGTATTATGCAAAAAAACGTAATTTCAGGAAGGATTCTTGATGCTTTACGTGCCAGCTAACGTCAGTATGGATGCATATGTTCTCTGCGTTAAAACAGGATACTTTGAGTTCAGTGGAAGCCTAGGAGAGAGTTCCTTTTTATCCATTGCTCGGCCCCTAGTTATTGTTAAAGGCTGAAATGAGGCAGGCCACTGGAGTTCAGAACCACCAGTATCAAGAAGGAAGCAATTTTTAAAAGGAATGAACTCGCTTTGCCAGTTTTACGGGGAGATCTTTGGAATATAATGTGCTCCCATTCGTGAAATATTATTTTGTGCAGCCAAGACGCAGTAAACCCATTTTGTTTAAATTAGCAAACTATGCTTTATCGTCTTGCTACGCTGTCTCGAAATCTCGAAGCTTTTTCACTCCATCATAGGAATTTGACCAAAAGGTCAAGGCTGGTAACAGGCGGACCACTCTGGAGCAGACGTAACACAGATCATCGTACCGGCTGGTTGGTATCCCTTGGCCGGAAAAACATCAGCAAAATGCAATCATGATAACCTATTTCAAGTAATATCCGTTCGCTTCTTGCAAATATCAGCCTTTGGTTGAAAAAGACAGCACACTGGTGCCTTGGTGTTAATAGAGATCTGGCTGCATGCTGACATCGACGGTGAATTCAGCTGTCTGTCAGCGGTCTGTCTGAAGCAGATTGAAGCGACAATCTACTTCCACCGCGATTTAATTTGTGCAGTGCTTACCTCAAACATCAAATCATGTTGATTGAATGATCGGTTGCATGAGTGCTTATCAATCACAAGGCTGGACATATGGATGATTCTACCCTCCATCCACCACTGCTGCTCGAAGTCCTGGTGAAAATGTTCATCGAACCGGTGGCTGCCTTGTTCAGTCAATGTAATCGTGTTTGGAAAATCAGTGATTTTTGGAGAGTGACAAGGATTGTCTCCGCACCTAGGAAAGGCTGGTCAAGGTATTGGTTAAATGCTTGCTCGTCCGTGATTTTGTAACTGTTAAACAGAATGCTTTGAAATGAAAGAATGACCATTGTGCTGCTCGAAGACTTCACTCGCCTTGTTTACTAGGATTGTATTCATAATTAGACGCTGCCGTTTACCTGTTACGCTTGGTTGCCTCTCCACCTGACTGTAATACAGGCCGTATTCTCTTGACAACACGAATCCGTTTGTCAGCGTAGATAAAATAGTTTTGAGAGTCCTGGTGAATTAAGCCTATCCTGATCTTTTATAACAATTTAAAAAACCAGACAAGATCTACAAATGTGGGTGGTCAACACTCAGGTATTCGCTGAGGGTTTAACGCTTCCTTGTATGTCATTAGCACATCCAATCCTGATTTTTCAACCAGTGTAAATATGATGTAGTGCTTTGTGGTACATGTCTTATGTAAATCCGCGAGTCAGACTTTATGCGCTGCTGATGTCTTCGCAGGACCGTTCACTCTCATCCAATGCCCCGAATTTTCCTGAATTGTCATAAGATAAAACGACCTTATTCCAGGAGGGCTTTCCAAAGAATTGTTCATGTATATTCGTAATGAACTACTCATAAAGTTGCTGAAAATTCTTGCACTCATTTGCAAACAAATTTGGTTTTCGGAGGGACTCACCTGGAACACAGCTGAATCTGTCGTACCAACTGAAACATGAGGCGGCCTGGTGCAGCACATCACCAACGAGAGATTCAGCTGGGTTCCAGGTAAGTCTCTCGCAAAACCAAATTTGTTTGCAAATGAGTGTATTTCGCTAATTGTTCATGTGCTTTTCTGTCCTTTACTCGTGATGTGGTTTGTATTTCAGGGCCGTTCAGGGTAATGTATTAAGGCTCAATCATCTCACATAGCCTCTGATAGTCCTCCCTTGTTAAATCCACCTTCGGCATACCCCTGAAAGCGACATTTCTCACTCTCATACTCAGAGCCCTCCATATAGCCTGAAACCTAGATCCTGATGTTGAGCACCTTATGTCTCTTCCAAAGCTTTCCTATTGTATTCTCTGGAGAAGGTCTATGGCCCCACTCAAAGGCTCCAGTAGCACGTTATTTGTTGAGATGGGATATCAAAGAGTGACACTGCTGACATTGTGGTCAACAGGTAAAACGATATCTGTTATAACTTCTCCCCGAGTATCCAATCTAACGGTCAACGTCTTGTTCATTCTCCTGCACCAAAGGATTTTCCGAACCCCATCAGTCTTTCAAAAATCAGTTCATCTTTGTTCATACTGTAAGCCTCTATAACTCCATCATCCTATACACAGTCCAGCGCCTAGGTTGCAGTACATTTGTTAATGGACAGTCTGAAGCTACGTCTTCTAGCAAGGCAAACTAAATACAACACCAAACTCCTGCTTGCCTATTCATTTTGCCATGTTTCCCTATGCTTTTCTAATCCTGCTGGTGCGTACATATTTGGGAATGGACAGTTTTTCTTGAACTGGCTTGACTACTGGTGACTACTTGGTTTTTGTTCCCAAGTTATCATTGATGTTTAGCAGGAATTTGACGGCTGACAAGCTCGGCAAATGAAAGTTCGACCAAGCCCCATAGGGCCGAAATTACGATGAACTTCTGGGAGTATACGTATAGTAATCTGAGTGAACATGAACAAACACGTTAGATTGGTTGGTTATACGAAGCGAATTCTTTGGAGCTAGGTATGCTTTCAACCACCAGTCTGCTCAACGAGCTATAGAGGTGTCGTTTTTAGCAGTTATGGGTAGACTCCCATCACGTATAAAATCCTACCCCCCACAAATTCTTCTTGAGACTCATAACGCGGAAGAAGTCGGCGAAAGAATGCCAGGTTAAGCCGGGGAAAAGCCACCTCAAGTTTTGCTGTTCTCTTTGTTTACCGATGGCTCTTGTTCTAGTGGATGGGCGTCAATTTGACGTATACCGCGAACAAATACAAGAGAACAGCGCATACATAGCCAATTACCAAAGATTATGGGTTATTATATTTGTGTTTTATTTACGACAGTTTACTTATCTCAGCATATCACATCTCGCGAAACATTTATAAGCAAAGATACTGTAAAACCAGTTCACTTAGTCTGTTTCACACTTGTTGTTTAAAGATAGTATGTGGAGACTAAAAATGAATCGCCCCCCCCCAGATTGATCACCCGAAGTACCTGAACAAAAGTAGCCTTCTCTAACAGAGCCCCATAAATTAACGCGGCTTGTGTGTGACGGACTAAAACTAGCGTTTGGGGCACGTTTGAGCCCGTGTCTTATCACGAAAACAGGACAACCGCACGAAAAACACCGGCAAGAAATCCGCTTTACTTACCCCAATTTTTCCAGAGCTTGAGTCATGGTCTGCAGCTCGCATTTGTAATGTTAGGCAGTCAGCAGGAGTGTGACACAGTGTTCTGTAGGCTTCTAGGCCAGAATAATTTAGAGTACTTCTTGAAAGTGTAGGATACTGTTTCAGATCACCGACAACCCATGCTGTTGTGGTAGTCATAGGTGGTTTCACATACCTCGCGGACATTACTTTGTCTGAAGTGCAATTAATCTCACGTACTTTACTGTTGTACGTATTAGCGATTCTCGCGCTTATCCTCGGCATACCCGCCGATGATACCGCTGCTCCTGATGGTGGTATGCTTCTCATCTGCATGGCAGATGCCTTTCGACGGATCAGAGTGATGGCTATGAGGAAGACGAATGCTACCAAAGCAGACAGTACAATCAGACAGATGACGGCCACAAGAGCCTTTTCAGAAGACAAGTAGTTGAATGGCTGTGCAGCATCCTTTTTTCGATCCTCAGGCTTTCCATGTGCATCATTAGCCGAATAGCGAATGGTTTGCGGGTCCCATTTGCCAGACACATCAGGCGTCCTTTCCTTCATGTTTCTCCCCTTAGTGTTCGTTTCCTGATAGGCAGATGGGGAGGAGAGACTAGATTCGAATCTCGCCTGGCGACTAGACTGATCTTTTCCGAAAGAGTCAAGCTGAAGTTGCTTTCCAACAAGACTTGGTTGCACCGAATGAGGTCCAAATAGCTTTGCATTTTGGTTGAGTACAATATTAATATTTGCTGTACATGAAAGCGAAGGTGTGCCGGCATCCTGGACCTAGGGCAAGTAAAAGAGATGGTGATGGGTTGGGGAGAATAAAATGGTGACTTTAGCTATCTAATTTAACTGATCCACGCGACTGATGCGTAGGAAACACGCGCAGGGTAATTGAAATTGTAATTGTTGATGGCGCCTCTCCAAACCTGTTGAACAATGGCATGCAGTCCGAAAGTTGCAGGGAAGCTTATCTTGTGAGAAAAATCGACGTCCTGACAAAGTAAATAGCTATATTAAAAGGTGTGTCATTTATTGTTCACAACACTCAAAGTTGTCCAGAATCAACTGCATTATCAATTTATGAATACCATTAGCGTATTATATCATCATGCATGGGAGTTTAGCATCAACACCAAGCTTTATAGTCAGTTGCAGTATGTCTCCGACTATAAACCTAACGAGTATTAACTAGTGGGAATCATTTTGCTGCCGTTTTCACATCATTGCGTTCTTCACGTATTTGTCTTTTCCACTGGAAATCAAAGCTCAAATGACCAGTTCTAACTAGGCGAACATGACCTGAGAATTCATACCAGTGTGCTAGGGCAAGAAACGCTTGTTTAATCCGAGTAGAATCCAGTCACATACAGGGCGAAACATGAAGAACACCATTGTATTTTCATAGAATATATCTCATTTCTTTTATCATTAAGTCCCCATATTTGCAGCCTTCAGTGTGACAGTTTTTTTGGAAAACACGAGATGAAAACATGAGATGAAAATTTTTACGGAGTAAACCTTCAGCCGGCAGAAGAAGTAGATTCCTGGCTGACTAATAAAGAGATACCGATTTCAAAAAAAGGGGGTTTGGGTATAGACGTAATACACTGTTCATAAGGTTGCTGAGAACTATTCGAAAACCCACGATCGGTTTCGTCCTTCATGAGGCTCATCAGCTAAGCGCATTCCCTGAGGTTCCGTCAACTTTATGCTCCACGTGAACCCAAATTGCACGAAATTAGGGTTGGGGCATGTTTCTTCAGTGATCTGTATCACCCATCTAACAACTCTATGATCTTGTGAAATACACGTTCTTCGGAATATCAGTTTCTCTCCACATCGGTTCCGGATATGGACCAGCCAGTGGATATCCTACAGAGCCAGGACAACAACTAAAATTGTAAAGCGTGAGAAGAATGTACGGAGGTATTAGTATATTGGAATAGTACAATCACATCTTGAATCGAGACGTCCATCTACAGAAGGCATGGCCGAGCCAGTGGGTGGACACCAAATAACGACCGGTCATTTACCGGACGGGTAACCTGTCAACGGAGTTACCTAGGGCACTTGACCCATACCCCTCCCCCTCAAAATTATGAACTTGCACTTCACACGTGATTTGTCCCAAATTTCCCCGATGGAATAACTGCTGATATATGCCAACGCCATTAATGAGTCTCGTGGGTCAATTCTGCCGTAGGCTAGATTTTGATGAATACTAGAAACCTAAAAGACACTGGCGTGAATGAAGGGGGATTGAGTGGTCTTCTATAGACGGCCATTCAAACTCACTGGAATTCATTTGCAACACTATAAATGAATTATGAAGCAATGCCTCTATTTGTCCCTGCCTTGATCACCCAACAACTGCGTGAACATTTCACTGTCCTTCCGTTCGAATCTGTTACCAAGCCTACTTTATACACAATCTGCAAATTTTACGCCTCGTAGTTGATTAGAGTAAATTGAATGTTAAATTATCACGCTCCATGTATTCTACTTATATTAGCAAGAAGAGATATTTTATCTACAGAAAGAACGGCGCCTATGAAGTCTGCAAGAACTGCAGTCGCTTGTCAAATATATGCGTGACAATGCTCAAAATGTAAAGCAGTGTAAAGGTTCGATCAATTGGAAACCTACCCGATTCTCTCTGATCTGAGCCTCAAATACCAAATTGGGGCTTTGTATTACCAAAGAAGCCAGCATCTCTGTTATGTCTGATATCTACATCATCGTTTCGAGTATCTTCTTTAGACAAAGCTAAAATGACTGATTGATCTTCGTTTTCTGAAACCAGCTGTTGTTTTTAAACAGGCCTAAACGATCTAAGCAGAGCACATGTATTCACCGGTCATTCACCGGTCGCCTGACTCGGCCTCCCGAGGGGTTTTTAATTTCAAAGAGTCTATTACATTGTACTGATACATAGGCAGATGTTGAAAATACTCTACCGAACGACCCAGAAGCCAACTTTGACTAAATGTTGGGTTTCCCATACCGTTTGTGTTTAAATCATTAACAGATGAGCTGAAACAAATTCCGTGCATTCCGAATGCACTGGCCCACTCTACTGCTCGCCACGCCTGTCTGTTTGTCTAGCCAACCTTCTAGACAAATTATAATCTGAGAACGATGAAGACGGAGAATCCCCATCTGGTGAGTGGCCGTCAGCACTTCATTGGATTTTTGGGAGCAGCCGCACATGCGTCAAAATTAGTCTGTTCTGTGTGGGCGTCTGTGGGCGCCCCTGTGCGGGCGTCGATCAAAATCATAGTCGCAATAATCATGCGCTTGACTGATGCGGCTCCAGCCCTGCATCATCGTAGCCCACAGAGCGGACTCAAACGTGTGTGGCACCAAGTGCCTGGGATTTTGGACCGCATGTGGAACGAGCGAAACCTTGGGGATGGACGAGCTTTATGGATGTGAAAGGAAATGCACAGGTGAAATTGGCTGGTGCCAGTGAACGTCAGCCGTTTGTACATCAGATGTGCGCTTAGGCGACTCAGTCTGAATCACATTCAAGACAACAGCATATTGAATAGTGGCGTTCAAATTAGTGGAAGAAGTAAACGCCATGCAACAATTGTTGCTTTATTAGTTTTAGTATGTTGGGGTTTTCTTTAGAAAAAACTGTTCGGTTAATTTTGAATGGAGAAAATATGTTACCGGGGAACTTTTCCGAAATGCGATGACTCATGATAAAACAAACCATTGTTGATGTGACGCCGGACGGATTAGCCTTGTAATGAAGGCTGTTAGCCCATGCACCCACAGAAGGGATACTTTTGGTAATCAGTCTGTGTAAGATATCTGGCACGAAAAATAGGACAGCGCACCAAAAATTAATGAGTCAATAACTTAAGTCGCCAGGACGTTCTTGTTTCTGTCGTTCTGGGAACAAATATAATTCCAACCGAGTACTGACATAAGTTTCCATAGATTCAAAATTCCACTGAATTGTTCTTGACTTTTTTTGAGTGGTGAGAACAGTGCCCGATTCACACCAACCGCAACTCCTTGATAAATACCAAATTTCTTGGAACTCAGTTTTCTTTCCCACTGTAGGAGATGGAACCAGATTCCTTGAAGTTTCTACAATTAGCAATTTACACAATAGGTCTCATCATGGCCTTCATTATACAGTTGTTTTCATTTTGATAAGGTACACATTTGTGGATGAAATGGATTTCGTCGAATTTATTATCTGTGTCGTTTAATGGGTTTTATTCTTTATGTTTTGTAACTTCAAATATATCTCGAACGTCGGCTTTTCAAGGTCTTGAACGCAGTGTTCATGAGCACTCTCTCAGTGAAACATGCGATTCCATCGATTTACCGTCTGTGAAGGACAACCAATATACTCACCGGTCATCGGCTCGTTTCAGTAGCAGTTTTAGCGCATGCAAACATGACGGAGGAAAAGGGCTTACGTGTCCAACATCACAGACGGCTTTGTCCTGCTTGAGCTGCGGTACTAATTTAATGCTGGGACTCTTTATTGAACCTAACTCGACCTCGTGATAATTCCCCCATTCGTTTGCTTACTCCTTGCATATACTTTTAATCTCCACTTGTTTCGCTCATCCGTACCCGCCATTCACCTTGCCGCAAAGGCCGTCCCGTCCCACACTGACATACTACCGTTCACGTATGCGTGAATGTGCGCAGCTGAACTACTTACCCATACCCCATCTGTTGAGCCTGCCCTGACTCGTTCTGACTTGATTTCCGGGTAAACGCACCGCCAATCAGAATCATGAGACTGTCCTCGGAAGGGATGACAGCAACTGACACTACGGAGACAACATTCCGCTCGCAGTTGTTCGGCATGCGGACCGTGACACTTCACTGTGCCAGTCAGCGACAGACTCGTGCACTTGTTGACTCCACGAACGTGAACGATTGAGGTTAGTTGTATAGATTTGCTTGCCTTTGTGTAAATAGTACCGTAGACCTTCGAACCCAATTCTTCCTTTTGATATTCAGGATCGTTAAACCTACGCATCACTGAAAGTTCCGTTTCGGGAATCACAACACTTAAACTCTTCTTGGGAACAGGGCGCTTCGGTTAGACGTATGTAACCTTTTATCTCCCTCAGGTTTGGTATTCACGTTTCCATTACCTCGTACCAAGCCTAACTCTACACGTGAACTCCAAGTTTCATTTTGGTCAGTTGTGAGGTTTGCGTTTTGCGTAAAATAGCCTAGTTGTCTTATCAAGCAATTCCTTGCTGGACCCCTGGTGCCTATGATGATCTCCAAGCCAGCGTGAGGATGGTTGGTTGGTTTGCCAAAGTCGGAGTGTAACTCCATTCATCACGGCCCCGGCCTTGCTGAAATGACCCCAACTTACACCCACACTTCAGAGATAAGCGTATCAACTGACTGTTTCGGTGAACCGCTTACCTGTCAACATGACTTACTATGGTGAGCCATTGATAACGGGCTTGTGAGAATAGGTGGTGCGACCGGTTTTGCGCCTACATAGCTTAGTGTGAAAAGTTAAGCGCCTGAACTGGCTGTCTAAGAACTCCACGGTGCCTCAGGCTTCAGTGTATCGGCTTTTGTATCCACGTATCGCTAGCAGGTGAGCAACTATAAAAGACAGTACGGTTGCTCTGATGAAAGCGCCTGAAAGATGGCGATCCCACAAGTGGTCAGATACCTGAAGGGAACGCTTTCGGAGGAACGCTTTCACTGAGGAAAGTACGCCACTGAAATACGCACTCCGCCGGACTTATTCACACTACTGTTCGATGGTAATATTATATGAACTATATCGCAGTACAACACTAGTGATCCTTGAAGTCGCTCTGTCAGCTCATCATCTCTATGCGGAATGAATCGGACAAATCTGGTATATGCATATTGTCCCAAACTTTCACAGTACTCTACTTGTTTGACCTGAAAACAACTGCAACATTTTTTATAACCGGCGGGACGAG
>SJOL01008860.1:629121-652475 GCA_004794785.1 Opisthorchis felineus | reverse complement strand
TGTCACCTCGATTGGTGATGAAACGTTTGCAATCCAACTGCCAAGCTCGGCGAACAGACCAACAACCAAGCAGCGCACCCGAGCGTCCTAGTTTCCAAAACATTGCCAGTTACATAGGGTGAATGATCACATTCATATTTGGTTTCCCGTAAGGATGAATAACCCAATTTCATGTACGTGCTAAATGTAAGCGACTTATGCACGTTTTTGACGAACATAGTATCAAAAGCATGCTTCTCAGTGAACCAGAACTCAACGAGCCGCCAGATATTTGCCGTTATTTAGCAAAATGTAACCACATCGGCGGTCATCTGCCTACGGCTCAAGGCAGTGTTTTCTAATCCTACACCATAGCTCACGTTTTCGAATTTCTTAGGGACTCGGGGATTGGCGCACTGTTGATGATTCTCACGGATGACAAGACAGCCTTGGAATTCTTTCCGGAATTCAAATTTAAAGGGCACAACACTGATTTTCCAAATCCACTTAGTGAAAGTGAGTTAAGCAGTTTATGATCTGTATTTATGGGTGGCTCAGTTTTTAGTAATTTCCCTAGATTTGTTTCAAGCCCAGCATTTTGGTTGTCAGCGTTTCATCACCAGCCGTCTGTGCGTTGTTACTGAAAGTGCGTTCTGGATGGAAGCGAAAGGGGGAAGGTGAGGAACGGAAGTTTACAAACTGAACTGCTTTTTAGTTGTTAAGTGTCAGTTCACATGCGGCCATTGGATAATTGCTTTTTGCATTAAAAATTTGAAAGTCCAGAATATTTTACACTCATACAGACAAGAACAGGATGCACCTGACGGTCTTAGCTTAGTTTGTAGGACGTAAATTATACTGTCATATAATAGCTCTTAGCCAAATCGCCCTCGGGGCTTTTACATTATTTAATTAATGATTGTTACTTTATAGCCATCAAATTTTGGTGGGTTATTCGAATTCTGTGATATTTTATTCTTTACTCAAACAGCTGCGTTAGTTTCGTTGTTAGCCGAAACTGTTGCGCATTTTTGTTGAGAACGTCTTGAAGCGTTGGCGAAACCCCAAATGGTCGACATCAGTTATTTTCTCCTCTAAAGTTGGTCATTACTTATCTATTCAACTAAGTTATCAGAGCTAAGTGGGCTTCTACGCATGGAACAATCTTCTAGTCAATATGTTGGATGGTCGTGCAACATATGGACAAATTTCTAATAATAATAACCATCGAGATTATGGTTTGGAGGAACCTGCTAAATGTCTGCAAAATTTTGCTCTCCTCAGCCATTGTCACTGAGCCGGTTATTTAATTGCATATTACCATTGGGATGCACATGTGCTTATTACGAGCTGGAAGCTGTAAAATGATCCATTTAACCGTACGATAAGGCTGACAGACAACTAGTTCTGTCCTAGACCTAACTGGACAACAAACACTGATGAGTAAATTGACAGACATGACAAATTGGACTCACACTGTTCGCCAAAAGACGTACATGGGTCTCAACAAATACGTCGAGTTGCACATCAATTTGGCTTCGACGAGATACTCACCTGGAACCCAGGTGAATCCCTCGTTCCTGATATTCTTACAACTGAATGTGTTGCACCAGGCCGCCTCATGTTTTAGTTGGTACAATAGTCGAGGTATCGCGACACATTGTACAGACGCAACGCACTACTCATAGGGTTGCTGAAAACTCTTCGACAGCCCTCGACCGGTTTCGCCCTTCTTGTGACTCATCAGGTAGGTGCGATCCCCAAGTTTCCGTTTCTTAAGCACATCAGCTGGGACGGCACCTACACGATGAGTTCCAAGAAGGCCGAAATCTGTCGTAGGCTGCCGAGGAGTTTCCAGCAAATTTATGAGTAGTGAGTGACATACATGGGTCGTTCAAAAGTGGTATGCACATGGAGGTGGTTCTCATATTTCTGCCAGTATTTGAGCTTATGTCTGTTTGTCCAGCTAAATTTATTCATATGAGGAATACCATTTTAGTTCTAACTACATTAAATTAGAGGCTTAAAGTGTAACGAATCACGTGCATTATATATTACGCACAATCTTCTAAGGCAAGATACCATATGATTTTGCGTCGTGTCGCTTAACTGAACTTTTCTTGCTAGATGTTATGTCATAGAGACACCTAAAAGATGTCGTATAAAGTGGAATATAGCCATCTGCGCTACCGAGCGTTAAAACCGTGTACTCTGAACCCCTGAGCAATGACGTCTAACGAGATTTGATATCTTGACCGCGTCCGTCGTTGTAAGGAGTTGCTGGAGCTTGAGTGCCAAAACCAAGTTTCCATAATCTTGATCGTTGCTTTTCAGAAGCCTTATGTTACCACACTGTTCATCGTGAGACATTCGCTAAATCGTACCTAGCTATCGACTCACTACCTAGGACAAATGCATAACTAGCTCACTCACTTCCTATCAGTAGCTGTGGGAACACGCACTCAAGCTTTGACGTTTGTCATTACAAGCGGTCGAAGTACTTCTACATCAAATCAGCTATAATGGTGAAGAGCAGCTGGATGGCATTACGAAGAAACCCGCAGTAACACAGGGTAGAAAGATCGATCGCCACAGATGATGGATGTACCGTGGCATATTTCAAGGCCTGAAAATTCAAAATATTAGTTATTCGGTCACACAATCCCCTAAGTGAGGTGACCAAATACAACAAACTACGAGATATGTGAAATAACTGTATCCCTTCAGTGATTTAAACAATGCAGAAGACAGAATCTGGTAGATACGCACATTTCGTACTGGCTTGTCGTCTCTAAAAGGGATATTAGTCAAGTGCTTCGAGACTGGTCGGCCAATGAAGTGAAACAAACACAGTGAAGGATTGAATAATTTAATCGCAGCAGTCTCAGAAACAGCCGAAGATAATGTTTTATTACGAAAATGCAGTAGCAATGAAGGTTTTCAAACGCCTCACAGCAACATATGAAACTTACGACCATTTCCATTATTTGGAAAAGCTCATCAAACACAGGCCCCAGAGATTTGTATAAAGTGGTGTCTACAGAAATATATATTCCGTTTGGCTTTGTTTCTTTAAAGCAGAAACAATGTCATCAAAAGTTTGCTCTCAGGAGCTGCTTACCAGATTCATTGGAGACTACACCGGGGCTGCTCATAAATACCTTGTGGAAAACTGGGTATGCCAAAGAGTTCATCAAACGCCAGAATGAACTGAGACTGAAACCACGTTTTGAGACCAAGCAGATCCACATCTTCTCCAACCAAAGTAGTCTGGGTTTCTTTACAAATTCTGTTGGGCGTCAGTTGGAGTGAAATATCCTCTCAGGTTTAGGTCTTCAGATTTGGCGTCGACAGCATCTTCGGTGCAGACTTTCCTCACTGCGTCAGATAGCGTTCGAAGCCTTTTCGTGGCACATTGGCATGAAACTTGAGGAATTTAGCTATTTGCCGGTCCATGTGTGTTCTTGTGAGCTGACTTACGAAGGGTTACATCCACTAGGCAGGTCGCTTGGTTATCATATAATGCAACTATTTTATTCATTCCGTGCTCAACTGTTACCTTGATGTTCAGGGGAGCGGTTGTCGGTACCTGGAACAGCAATGATCATGTAACCACTAACACATCATCTGCACATCTTTTACAGAACTTCGCCCTTCCAGTGAGACCTTCTTGTCGCACTTAAATAACAACCATAAATAAATTAGCCAGGACAAGACCAAACGGGTTTCGTATGAAACTGACATCGCTTTTTAAAATCAGGAGTAGATTTTTCAGTTCGGTTGCTGGTATCATAATTTTGATGTCTTGGGTGTGGATAAAAGTGCATTTGGCTTCTGCGCTTGCATGTAGAGGCACATTAGTGAACAACTAACTGGTGTACAAACTTGCGAAGTTGACCTTGAACATTCAGCTGGGCTGCCGATACTGTCAGGTGAGGGTTACCCAAGATGGGTTAACAGCTGACTGCGTACTGGTTTCAGTGTTTGTGCCACCCAACTTACTGGTTTGTATTTGGGGAAGTTTTGTATCAATAAAATTAATCTGAGAAATGTCTGGTTTATGCAGTTTAACTATCCGCTTGTCAACTCCTACTGCGTCACTCTAAGTGGTCTTCATCGTTATCGACTAGTTCCAGGGACTGATTTTGCTAATATTGAACTCTTCGACTTCTTCATAGTAATTGTGTAGATCCCCCAATGAGGATATCTCAGAATATGTTCAAAACATGTGGAACTATTCAGTCGACTTAATCCTATCTGGTCTCACACCAAACACTTCTTTATACTGGAACCATTGGTCACCATCCCCAGCAAATCAAATTGGATTTTTTTGAAGCAACTAGCGCTATGAAACACATATGATTTTGGAAGGCAATGAAGGAAGGAATGAAAATTTACCAACAAGGATCCATCATTTTAGTCCTGGACTGCCTTAATCCGTTATCGCTGAGGAGATACAGTGTGCCGAGGGAGAATGTGGACTGCCGCTGACCTGTTTTCTCATCTCTATGAAAATCAGCAGTCAGATTGTTATGCCCACCCTAAGGTCAGCATCTTTTCCTGATGTGATGCTGGACCCAGTGCTTATACCGACTGTTTTACTGGTTCCTAATGAGCTAACACGGCGCTGCGCTTTGAAAAGTGTTGGTAGCGATTAAGTCATGTCTTCATGGAGTGTGAGGACTCGCCCACTTATGATGCCAGTTTCCAACAATTTGACAAACCTCATCTATAAGTTGGTTGAAATGCCTTTAAAGATACTACGCACCAAGATCCAGTTTTGGGGTAGTCACACTGGCTTAAGATTTCTTCAGGTCACTTATATTCCAACAGGCAATGCTCGTCTTTTCCCGTGTACTTTATACACCGATGCTTTTGCCCAAATACCCATCCAACTCCTCGAACAAAATCTTTCCTGAAGTTAGTGATTTGAAGATGAAAAACCGTAAGACCTCAAATTAACCACATGCATAAAAATATCGAACAAGAATGTCCATCGATTGCTTGGTTTGGTTGTAGGAAAACTGCTCATCAAAGTCGATGGTGGCACAAACCAAAAGACACGGTTATCGGATCAATTATCAATTATCAACAAGACCATCAGGGTGAAGAATGCACGAAGTCTGTCTCTCTCGCCATTGATGAACAAATGGCTAGGGCGAAAGCTGCGGAGAGAACTTTTCGTAAGTTGTTGTTAGCTTTATAATATAACAAAGCATAATCCGAAAAAACACTGAAGTAGGACGAAGCATTTGTAAAACTTATCGATATTTTTCACTGGCTCTGATGCTTCTGAAATTGTTCGAACTGAATGAAAATGTATTGATGGGATAACTGAATGTGTATAAACGATAAAATTCAGGTTAACATACCCGTAAAACCAGACTATATTTGCCCTCAAGTTTCTCCGGTTCGTTTGTTGCAGCCAGACTGAGTTCGCCGGAACCCTCGTCAAGGACGAATATCTCCGCGTGTTCTGTTGTGTCTTCGAGAAAGAATGACAACTGAGCGTTCTGTCCTTCATCCGGATCCACGGCTGTCAACTTGACCAGCGGTACACCCTGAAGTGTATTCACAATTATGATCGCTGGATGAGTTAGATCACAAATGACTCAAACGACATGCACAACCACCTTTTGGTTCAGTTCTTATTTTCCTTTTTTTCGTTGAACGAAGCCGTAATACCTGAATCCATCCTGCCCTTCATACTTGGCTTACAGTCGTATAACGGCATTAGCTATGTGATCCACGCCACAAAAATAAATAATCCAGAGGGGTATCTGGGCTTATTGAGAAAGTTAACACTATCTGACCAGAATAGACCATAATTTCGCTGTTACGCATGCGATGACTGTTACTAATATTTCTAAACAAATCAGAGGAGCTGCGGTTGGAGTGATTCTAATTTCAGTGCGCCATGGAGGATGAGCCGCTGGATACCAAAAAAATAATCGGATTCATCACCCAACTTCATCTCAGAAGAGGACGGAGACAGACGTTTCATGCTTGTTCATACATCTTCCAAAGTAGTCACCAAGTGAGACCTCTTGCATCTTCCATTCTCGCCTTTAGGTTCAGTTGCTGAGCGCCGATATTAAGCGCGAACTTCAAGTGGTACCATTGTTGGAAGTTCTGTGACTGGCTGCTGCATCGTTTTTGACTGTCTCGCTGCACAACTCCAAATGAATACATAACTTTCTTGGCTGACTGTCTTTGAAACAAGATGCTCAGGAATGTCCGCAAGCTCATCGAGTCGAAAATGAGTAGGACTGCGATTCCCACTAGCAGTTTAATCCAAGTTGGGCTGAACGACCAGTAGGGACAACTGCTAACTAGGTGGCGAACGTGGTGAAATACAGGAAGGGAGAGTATTGCTTTAAGTACGCCGGCGGTGAACGTAAGACTCCAACGTAGAGTTTACCCTGGGCAGTCTTGCACATTATATTATATCTGCAGTTAGCAGGTGAAATTTCAGTGCATAGTTCACAAATATCCAGACACACCATTGTCCGTTGGTTGCTGGTCAAGCAATTAACTGTGGACTCCTACGTCGTCATAATTGCGCTTACCACTAACCACTAAAGAGCTTTGTATAAAAGCCTGAACACTACCACTCAAAAATATATCGACAGAAGACACATAGTTTGTAACTAATCTTCATATAACGAGCCGTCTCCCGAGAAGCCATTCAACACCACACCATGGGAACGGCGTGACTAAATTATGAGTGGACCTTTAACCCAGTTGCGGGCCAATGATGATATTGGCAATTTGTCTGAATAGTAGTGTGCAAACTTCTGTCTGGAGTTGGATCTCTAAAGATTCGTGAGTTTCACAGTGACCACACTCTGAAACATCGTATTCTCTTCATTATGTACATTGAATTTTATCTCCGGGCGTTGATCATACTAAACTAGATGAGACCGTCGTTTACCTCAACGTCCGTTACCAGGTTCATATCGGTATTTGTTCATCACGCTGACGTCAACCAGTAATAAGAACCAGAAATTACACATCTTTGTTCTCTGTCAAGCAGGGGTAAAATAACTTTCCTAAAAGGACATACATTACGTAGTAAAATCAAATACTGTGCTCAGGTCTAATGAGGATCCCTCGAAAAAAAATTACCGGGCTTGTGTAAACAGATGCGTATATTGTGTGATTCTTTTGTGTTGGGTAGACAAACTTCGGTGCATTGTCGTTGATATCCAACACACGGACAATAACCGCACTGACACAACTAAGTTTCGGGATTCCTCGGTCTGTTGCGTACACCTGGAACGGATAAAAACATAACATGCTAGTAACACATGGCATGCGGGAGATTGTTCTCACAATACTTTTTCTGCATCGTACACCGCAAAAGAGAGTCAGACGTTTGGTTCTGCCCCGACACAGGCCGGTTCAAAGTCTCTTTGATGGTTCTACAAAAGTCTGTTTTACTGCAGTTTTGTTTTCAAGCATGTTTTGTTGCCCTCGGGCATGCACCATGGTAACGTGCAAGGCGAATCACCCAACTTGAATTTTTAAGATTGCAGCGTTGTGGACCAGATCAGAGCAGTTGTTGAGGGACGAAAATGTTTGTTGAAACAATGTTTGTAAGGGTTTAGACATAACTTGACAAAATGCATTCCGAATGTATGTCAGCGCGCGTTACTACATCCTTCGAATCAGATATGCCCCGCTGAACAGTCGACAAAACTCAGACCTAAATGGTTCGATGCAGTGCACTTTGCAAATCGACTGGGCTTACGTTGAAATAATTTTACTCAAACATCAGAAAACCCGAAAATTTTGTCAGATGTTGGTGATGAAAAAAGATGAACACCGGAAGTTTTGTCCAAAATTTTGTTTTGAAAAAGTCAATGCCACCCGGTTTGTCCGTCTGGTAATGAACGATAACCTCAAAGAGCGGTTGGTTGTTGTTCAGCGCACGACTAAACTGGGGTGAAAAACGATTGAGCAATGCATTGTGGATTTCGACCCATGGATTTTTTAAATTAATGTGTAGAATTTTGCCTCCCCCAATTTGGTCCCTAAATGGGACGATTCGAAAAGCACTTATCTTGAAAAGCGTATAAAATTACTTCGGTCAAAGTGCATTATGAAAATCCAGAGGCAGAGTTTGTCGTTTTCCCCCGACAGGCCAAGTATTTCTTTTTCCACGGCCTGTTCGTTTCTTGAGATGGGAGCTGCTTGGCCAGCCTCAGTTGCCAATAGCAGTACCGTTTTGTGGCAGAATTCCGCAAACTGCGGTTTCTGCACCGGCCCTGACAGTTGAATCAAGCATTCATTATCGGGCACCTAAAAAATTCTCTAATTCGCAGTAGGCAACCCGGAGACTGCATTTATCTTTGCAAATCTTCTTTTGCTCATCCATGCCACCGAAGTCAGCTAATGCGTAATGGCCGGCTTCTGAAGTTTGAGTCAGTGTTGCTAGGGTATTTATTGGTACAAGCGATTTACTGCCTATTGATCACCTCCAAAGTTCGGTGACGATATTCAGCTCGGTTACCGAATCACGCTCATGAGGCGCGTACCGATGGTTCCACAGCAACCTTAGTACGGGATGACCTCGCTGTGCGCAACTAGGTTTCCGGTGAATCTGCGGATTACAATCTCTCACTCATTGCTTATCGAGCCAAGACCTAGCAGCCACTAAATGTACGTCTAGCGTTTTCATACAACTGTCCAAACACTACACTAGTCAGAGCAAGAGTGATTTCAAAAATGTCTAGAGAAATCAGCTACATCTTCCGGGTCCCTTGGGAGGATATGCCACATTGGTAGAGCAGAATATATGATGTCTGATATGTCAAACGATTGGGGACTTAAACCGCTCGATTAACACGATTTTGCTTGTGTGATTTGATGTGAAATTCAAGCCTTAGTTTGTAAAAATAAATCCCACATGAACAGATGACACTGATTGATCTCCTGTTATATTGCTCCGGAGAGACACTTGGCTTGCCCTCGCCATGATATTGCGGGGTAAGTAGAGAGACTTATCTTATGTGTGCTCTACCAGCTTTGGTCCGTCAATGATTGTGATTACATTAGTTACCAGTAGTACACAAAATTTTCACAACTCCAGAGCAGTATGGAGTTCCTTTTTGATAAAAAAACATGAGGAAAAGCATGAGGGGATTTTGGAATTTTTAACGGATATTTTATCTTGCAAGTCAAGCCAGTCTATGCTGTTTAACCGTTACTGTGCATCTTACGAAACTCCAGGGAGACTCGAAACTGCGACCTTCTGGCTGGTAGTTTGGACAGAGCTTTTAGGCGTTTGGCCACTTCTGGCAGAAAAGTTGTGTTCAAACTATTAACAGGAAGGTTGCGGTTTTGAGATTCCCTGAAGCTTCCTGTGATGCGCATTCCTGATGATTCCCAGTAAGGATAGATCAGCTTTACAGCACACTTAGACTTTTCAGCATAGGTCAACCTCACCTACAGGACAAAATAAGGAAAACATTTATTTGCTGTAAGAATTTTCATTTCCTTTGTGCAAGTCTCAGCATAAGATCTAAGTTTTGCTAAAATGTCAAAAGCCAGACCTTCTTTAAGCTGGTCACTGTTGGAACAATTTGCTAAACAAGATAGTCATCAGTACAGTCATCAATACAGGCTTGAAATAAAAATCGTCCAGTTTGCCTACCGGAACGCTGTCAACAGTTAGTTGCTAGTGATGCGATGGCTCGCTCAAAAAGGCGTATTCAAGATAAGTAGGCACAAGAAGTGTGTTATCGTGACAGTCCCATTTTCAAAGTTATCGTCCCTACTCGCCTCACAGCCTCGGTTCTATTCTAGGGTTTTGGCAAACTGCCTTGACGTCGACCGTTAACCACAAGCAGCTTTTATTCAGCCACCTCATCAGTCCCTTTTAATGTTTTGCTCTGTTGTTCAGTTACCTTAAATTACTGTCCGATACTTTCACTGGGGAAATCTCTTACTGGAACACGCTCATTTGGTTGTCACAAAGGATATATTTGCTTAACCTTCCGTCGTGCAATGAGAATACTATCCCACCGCGATGGGATCAACTTAAAATAGTTTCTGGTTTTGGAGTACGTGTATCGTTCTGTGGTCATTCTATCGTGCTGTAAAGTAAGTCAGCTAAGATTCGGAGGTATGATGCACACAACCTCTCCAACCACAGTGCTTGCATACCGTATGTGCGATCTTATTTTTTCTGCACCTGAAAAAAGCAGATTTGTTCTTCCACGTTGTTGTTCGATACACTTTATCCACGTACAAAGTGAGCGTTGTTGACGACACTCATGGATCCATCCAATCTCCGTAGCCTTTTGGCGTCATTCAAGAGCTTTTACTAAACTTGGACAGGTGGAACGCACTTGAGGAATAATTTGGCATCAAGTTTTGTCATGTGAGCAATACTTACTTTGAACGCATAACGACTTTGTTTCTCCCGGTCGAGTTTAGATTTGAGAGAGAATTTTCCACTCAATGTGTCTAGGTGGAATTGCCTTTGAGCCGTCCCCTACAAGGAAAAGCATAGGGTTGGTTTCGAATACAAGGGATATATGTTGTGCCCTCCTGTAAATCAATAAAAAACGCTTTGAATATGGATGGTGTGTAAAAAATATCTTCAGACTGGGCACACAACGAACTGTTGAGTAGCGGTTTTTTCCGTGAAAAGGCAACTATGCATAGTAACGTAGTAACAGTAAACATATTGAACGATACCGTAGAATTCGTCCAAACTTAAACGTGTCTTTGCGCAGCTGTAGAAGAAAGTTAGCTGAGACTCATTTAAGTCTCCAGTTAGCACATCTTAAGTCGAGAGTGAATCTTCATCTGTCCACGCCTCCAATTTGATGTTCAAGTACGAAATATGAGCGATGATAATTCTGGGACTAGCCTATCTAAGGAGACCCAAGAGAGGCAAAACCGGCGATTGAACGCCCGAGTTCTCATCAGCCCAATGAGCAGTTTCACAATGAGGAAAATCTTTAACTGGGTTCCTCGAAACCATCATTATTTGACACTTTTGTAAAAACTACCACTATTCAATCGGCCAACCTGATCCTACCCTGACGGTCCTAGGCCTCGTAGAAATTTATCCAATAAGGATCAACGACACGAAGAGAACACGGGTTGTTGTTGAACTCGTAGAAATAGATAAGCTTATTGTATGTTGGAAATAACTGGTAGCATACAGGTTTACAAAAAGTTCACGTCCACTACTTCTGGCATCAGTATAGACTGTTTATTTTCAACCACAGCTAACTGATTATTACCCAGTTGTACGAGCGAAAGCGATGAACAATTCCGACAGCACTATTATTCGTCACGCGATCTGGTGTTTACTGGTTCCTTGTAAAGGGTGTACGGAAGAAGCGACTTTCTTGCGTTCGTTGTATGTTTTCCCTTATCATATTATCACATTGTCGTGTTGTCACAAACACAAGAAAACCCCAACGATAGATCTGAAGCGACGTACAGGGGAACATCTGAAAAGAGGGGGAAGCATTCCATTCGAAGGCCATCAATAGTTTCTAGTCAGGCGAATTGATCTCCAATGCATGTAAGAATGTTTTCTATGGAAACGCATGTGCAAAGACCAGCAGTTGAGAAAACGACAAACAATGCTGAATGCTGCTTAAGGCAGTGTAAGCGCTAGCACAGTCAACACTTGCACTCGGATGTAAGGTATGCATCACATGGTCAGGTGAAAAATTCAAAGGCTACAATGAGGGCCACGTGCAGATCCCTCGATATGAAATGACCATTGGTTTCTAGGCCAAAAAGTCAACATCGGAAACGAAAGAAGATAAGGCTCAGATAATAGTGATGGAACACCCGTCAGTGAAGTACTTCTGATTTCTCTCATTCCACACAATAATTCCGTGCTCATTCGTGACCATGGTTACTTCTGTCATGGGTGCTCGGCACACCAGTACAGTGATTAGGTCGGGCTTGATAAAGTACGTCGAAGTAGGTGCTCTCAACTCCTCAGGGAGAGGTTTTCTGAGATCCCTTGCGACCTGATTAAGACTAGTAGATCGAACATCATGCTTGATCCAGGAGGGCTACAGAATATGCATGAAACTCTCCTATTGATCACAGTTTCCACAACAGGAGACCATTTGGTTACCATGACCATGCCGGGCGCTTCTAACTATCGTCCTCAGCAGATTGCGTTGCAGCTCGATACCGGGGATAAATACCCGAGGAAATACGCCTTCTAGAAACGCTAGCCATCAATTCGAGAGAGGCGAAGCGCCCAGCTCTGGTAAACAGCGACCATCAACGCTATTGGGCAAAAGTGTCCCAATAAGTATCCATTTATTCTCGCACGTATCCTGGTTCCGGATCTAAAAGCTGTAATCCCGAACAATTTTGCCCAATACATGATCATTAACCACATTCCGTAGTACTCGACACTCCCTAGACGGAAGCTTTCCATGCTCGCTGTCCGTTTTATCGAGATAGTTGAACATAGGTGTGCTGTTGATGACAGTCATTATTGGTTCACTTTCTGACTAGAATGGATGTAGTTTACACTTTTTTCTGCAAAGAATGTCCATTTTCATCAAGTTTTTCAGCAGATCCAGAATCCCGGTTCCACCTCTTGACTGGGTGGAAGCCCTGAATTCACTTGTTTGCTAAAGGACAGTCAATTCTGTTTCTACTACTGACGATTACAAAGTTTATTGGAACTGGAATGAAAGCAAAGGACTGCGCTGTACGTGATGCTCTTTTGAGAAAACGGTAATCAGATTTCACATGAATATTGCAGCAAAACTATGCACAGTCTCAAAGTAAATGGAGCAGTCGAATGCTTGAGAAACCACTCAAGAGGAACCTAACGTGGCCTATCAGACGTAGTCGTTCTAGTTACCTGGTCGATTCGATGTGGTGCGCTTTGCAGAAGTTAGCCGTGTTCACTAGAGAAACAGATTGGCTTTGATCAACCGTGCTTACCTTTGTTGTCCACGGGCTATGTACGTGGAGAGGAAATTGTTGAACTCCCTTGTACGCGAGATTTTCTCGGTTAATGTTGAGTTCAGCGCCACAAATGACCAACAAAAGCCACCGACTAAACATATGTGGATTATTCTAATCGGAAATTCTCCGATCCTTTACTGGCTTCACGTTCGCCCATCCAGGTAAATCTAGCGCAGTTGTCACTTTGACACAACCCAGTTACTCAGAACGAGGATGTCCGAACTTGACTCAGTGCTACACAGATTCAAATAATTATAGCATACATAGATCTTCTGTTTGTTGAAATCAAGCTCCTGTTTGCGGAAACAAGGAACACCGTCCAACATATTCGGTGTGTTTTCAATCGTGTCACGCAACCAACTGTCTGGTTTTGGAAAGCCAAACCAAAACGTGGGCCGGACAACACCGGAACTAAACAAGTTCGGCTTCATAGCTTTGTGAAAAAAAAACATTATTCTTTGAACCCGAAAGGTATTAGCGTGCAAAACAGAAGTGATTTATTAGAAACCTTAAAATATTCAAATAATTTTTAAACCAAGCCTTCTATTTGTCTTTGTTTTGCAGCACTACGTTAATCTGAGTTAGGTCGGCTTGAACGTCCGCCATATTTTCCAAGTTTATACTCCGTTTTGGTAGATTTTGTCAAATTCATCAAAAAAGTATCACTACGGTTCAGTAATACCTACACTATATTACTAACATTCACAAGTCAGTGGAGTCAACCAAGCCACCTATCCGTTGTATTTGCAACTCTATTCATATGAACACAAGCTTTGAACCGGACGCAAATTAGATCCACGTCTACATTGTACTTAGACTGATCGTATCGCGCAAGAACTGCATTAGTGCAAAATACTGAGGCACGCTTCCCTCATGGGCGATGTAACAGTCCAGAGCCGTTATTACCCTCTTCCCCTCTAGGTATGTGACCCCTCCCGACGACACATACAACTATCACTGTACATACTGTACTTCTACGATAACCGGATGAAGTGGAGTGGTTTGATGACTCTCCATTACGACACCGTCGTGAAAGGTCTGCCTGGACAAAACTATTGTTATTCTCTCACAATTTCTATCCAGAAGATGATAAGTCAGTCGCGTTTGGAAAGTCAGTATTCTAGAGACGTTGGTGCCAAGGGAATTGCCGACTTGCATTTGAATCCAACGCCGGTCGTTGTTTCTCCCACTGAAACATTGCGACTGTGTCCATTACAACTACACATGCATGTACCCACCATAAGAATTCATCATATGAAGTACCACTGGCGCAAAATCTCTTAGCTGGTTGCAAGGCTCATAAAACGTGGGAAGCGCAGTCCATTCAGGAAGCCGTAGAAATGGAAGCTTCTCAGGGTCGTACCACTTGTGTCCTTCAACAGGATCTCGATGACATCTTGTCACGAAAACCACCTAGGACCACAACGATATTTTGGACCGTTGGGTAGAATACCTGGAACAGCGTTTTAGTTGTCCACCTATTCTTTCCACTGGGACAACCGAACTGTAACAGAAACGTGGACTTTGCATACGAAATTCCTTTAGACTCGGAATTGAATGGGGCTATATCCTTCTCCAAGCGTCGCTGTGCGCTTGATCCCGATGAAATTCCACTTCCTCTGTCCAAGAACGATAGTGAATTCCTCAGCCAGATGGCCGTATTGAATGGAAAATATTACCTATCTCCACAAGGGTATTCACAACAAATGCGCTAGTTACTGTGTTATCAGACTGTCCCGCATCGTAACACGGCTTCTAGCAATGCTAGTTCTTCGGCTTCATCTGTCCGCAAGCAGAAACTTTACCGGCGAGCTTAAGTTGGGATTCCGACCGAGTATAGACTGTATCGATTACATCTTCACACTTTTCCAGGCATTAGACAGGTGACCTATTCACAGACGGCCCACAATCAATTTGATTAGATTGATCGGTCAGTGCTTCTAATCATACTTGCTCAACGGGACACATCCGGAAATTCGTGAACAATATCTGGCCCCAAAACTACGTACTTAGATATACAATCTTCCCTACAGAAAGTGATCTCCGATCTCCACTCCCCATTCTTGTTAACCTTCGTCATCTGTGAAACAAAGAATTACACGTTGGAAGGCCTTCAAAACCTTCGTAGTTCAAGTCGCTGCTGCTGAGGGTCACGTGGAGCTTAAATATACAGACTGCATGGTTCTCGGATGAACGGAAACCGCTGTTAGATGAGCTAACCAAGATCATACCCTCTTTCGGCATTCACCTTGCACCCGCAAAGTCCAGAATGATACCGCAGAATACGCACGATGGTGAGCAAGACGACCATGATAATACTGCTTGCGTGTTGACATAAGCTGTCAAAAAAGTGGCGACGACAGGCGATTGTTTCACCCTTTCCCAATAAACGGGATTGAAGTGTCACTCCATGACTAATTCTAGGAGGAGGGGCCGTTCAAAGGAATGACTCTGCTATGGCTATTCACCTTCCGACGTTTGACTGCACTGTTGATTGAAATGGAACTTAGGATGCTTTTATGGATCAGCTTTGGAATTGCTTTGGGGGAGAAAACAATTAAGATGACTTACTAACGCAGTCCAACATGAGAAATAAGGAAAGTAGTTTATCAACAGCAATCACAGGACGACCGGTGGCAGTGCAAATTACCGGAGGAATGAAGACCCCAGATTGCCTTTGATACTTCTGTTATTAACAAATTTATGAAAGAGACAGTCAACGGTAGTTCATGCGAAATTATCGGGGAGACGATCAAATATCTGAGGCACTTTTGTCCCACACCGATTACACCAGGCCAAGCTGATCTGTCTCGAACTTCGCTGGATATGGGTTCTAAAGCAATTTGCCATCTTATCTTATCAGTCAGTTGGCGACCGGGGTTCCATAGGCTGGTCTACCGGCGATCATCAGATCCCCTCCCAAATCCTTCGGCTTTACGGGGAATAGTGAACTGTTCTAGGAAGGTTGAAGCGTCTCGGTATGTCATATTGTACCCAGAAGGGGAAAAGAAACGGTGGGTAAAACTTTCGGAGAACGAGCCTGGTGAACGTTACAGGCAATATAACTGGTCGTCATGTCGTACACCGCATGAAAATGTCGGGAGGATTTGAAACCAGGGGAGAACGGGCTGTATGCTCTGTGCAGCAGGTTAGGTAATGGCAACCAGCCATGGCCTGTTTCACTTACATTCCATAAGACCTTCGTAAGTCCACTCACTTTGGTTTACTTGGGGATTTGATAGTCTACTTGAAAAGCTGATAATTTTTTGACAATGAACGGTGCCTAAGAACAACATCCTTATCCGTGCATGTGGTGCGAAAACATCTGCCCTGGATTCTTACTAAGACGTATGGGGAGGTTTTTGTCGCATTTTGTAGTTGAATGGACAAATAAAACCTCCGGGGTAAGTAGTTAAGGTCGACTACATGCCTAGACAATCATGACATTGTCATTCTGGAGACTAGTCTCAAGAAGCTGCAAGAACTCCCCAACCACGTTGGCTAATCTTGATCACTTGTTGAACTCAGAATCCATGCGGTTAAGTACTTCAGTGTGAGTTTGGAAATGCGAGTAACAGGAACGGAGAACAGGTCTTCCAAGTTACGTCCAACCATTGCAGGGAAAAAATGATAAATCAGCTGTTGAACTTACAATCCCAAAAGATAGTTTGCGCAGCTGAAAGGGTGTTTTTGGTAATCGACCTCAGCCTGAGACTTCGCTTATAAAAGGCGACGGTTTAGCCTATCTTCAAACACATATGAAAAACCTAGCCTCTTTGATCAAAAAATCTTCGCAAGCTGGCTTACTGGTTGCTTCGACACATAGTGAAGATCTGTTGATGTTTGCAGAGCATCCTTATTCCTTCTAACCCCTTCCATGTGCATATAGGGAGGTTTGAGACTGTGCCATCCAACTCTGACATGGAATTAGTAAGATGTCACATCTCATCATTATCAGGCTGGCTCTACCAGTTAGAAGAAGTAAAACCTAGACCGAATTAGTAAGACACCGATATTCATCACAGCAAATTACCTCCCGCATAGGTGACTCCTTCAGTGGAACCATGCCAGGCCGGATTTTATACAGTGATTTCGCTGTGGATCGTTGGCCATAGGCAGCAGTAACGAAGCCAACTTCCTCTCCCACATGAAGCTTCCCGATGCTTCTCAAGTGACGGTATTCAAATCAGCATTTAAATTCAATACACAAATAAATATTTCATTTCGACATCAAACTTTATGGGTTAAAGTTCAGTCAACTTAAGTTAAATAACAATAGGCGCAAGGCACTCGTTTCTGATGCATCTGAATTAAGTCCTAAGATTGCGCCCTGGCAAATAGAAGTTAAGCGAGTAGGCTTTAGTTTACAGTGTGATTACCTGACACTGGTGTATGACGGAACACCCTTCGTAACCAATAATTCACAGATGCAGTCCATGTATTTTGATTCACGCCTTCACGGAACATTCACGGGAGTAATCTGAGAAGTTTGCAACGTATAATTTCTGTAACCAGTGTGCCAATGCTTATGGGGTTTCGTAGACTAAACAATTATATTAGGCAAGCTGACAGCTGATTACTTGGAGGACTGAATCAGGGTATTGTATGGGTTCCTTACGCTGGATGCTTGAACGAAAATCTTTGCAAGATTCTGTAGTCGAAAAGCGTTGTTTTGTAGTACACATCACCAAGCTGGATGGGAGTTCAGGGTAATGTGCAATCAAACAATAGGTTTATTTCCTGCCTAATCTTGCTGCACTATTTACGAAACTTTACATGCTTTGTAGTTACTTTGCAGGCCCTTAATGATGCGTATAATGATTGCCACTGCGAGCACTGTTTGGCACCTTTAATGGGTGACAGGGCTCTCGTCGAAAATGTCCTTCTCCATGTACCCACTCGCTTTGTGAAGTTTATACCGTTATTTGACAATCTGTCCATTTGACGACCCTTGCCCACCAAAAAAGATGTGTAACCAATTTGTGGTTGGCGCAAAATGCAGCGTATTCTTAATCATCGCTGAGGGCCCCCAGACAGTTTTGGAAGATGGTCGTAACTTGTGGCTAAGCTCAATCCCGCATTCCCGATAACTTCACGAGCGCAGTCGCTCGTGTTTTTCGGAAGCAATTAACTCACCTCCACCACTTTAATTGCATCTGTTTACTTCCGGTCTCGAAATCTGTCATACTAACCAAAAACATGGTGTTCAACAATGGACATAATAGGATTAACAAGGATGTTAGTGATTGTACCAGTACCTGAAAGTCATGTGATCATTCGCGGCGAATACTGGAGTCCGGACAAAATGAGTTTAAGTCAGCCTCATCAGCTTCCGGCAGGCCTCAATGACTGATAGAATAAGAGGTTACTCAGACTATTCACCTTAGTCTCTAATATTAAGATAAATATCATTTGATTTTGTTCTGGCGAGCATGTGAAAATGAGCCCGAAGTAGCACAATATTCATAGGGTTGATGAAAACTATTTTCAGTCCACGACTGGTCTCTCTCTTCCTGGAGATTGGTAGTTGGGCGAAGTCCCCGAGTTTTCGCCGGAATAAAGTTCTGCTTGAGAACCTATTGCACTAGCTTGCGCCTACCTGATGAACGCCAAAAAGGCTAAACCGACCTTGGGCATTTCAGTAACCTTATGAGTAGTGTGTGCCCCAAGAGTTTGTGCTTGTTTTTTTTACCGCAGCGTCATGAAAGTCTTTTGCTGCAGTCTCCCACACAGTCCAACATCCTTCTTTGCTTCTGTCAGGGGAATATCATTCAAAATAGATAGTTACAACATTTGACCAAATACGCCTTTTATGTCAGATACGGCAATGAATACATACGAGCCATAGCCAAAGATGTTGCCACCTAAAAGGAAGGATTCAAAGGGTAGGTGCCACGTAGTACAGAAACGATAAGGTTCCAATCTTGCTAGGTTCCCACATATACGCATAGCCTGACCACGCTGGAACTACTCATATTCATGAAGAATATTATCCTACGAGTGACCATTTCGAAGTTGGTCCAGAGGTATGTTATTGGTTGGTCATTCGTACCACCAAAAATAGCTAGTTGGCATCACAAACCTACAGCTTAGCTACGCACTGATTTCAAGTGTTACGCTACAATTTCGCCAATACCTTCTGGAAAGTACCAAGATTCTGTTGTTGGGAGGTTGAACGCACATGTATCCACCGTTTCTTGATGCATATATCCCGGTTTCAGTTATCCTGTCGCAACTGACTACCGCTCTGAGGCACTCACGGGAATTTATCCCCCAACAAATTAAACTGTCCAGTCACATCGCAGATGGAGAGAAAGCTCCGTACTTTTCGTTCGTCTGATTATTTATTCCCTGAAAAATTTGGCCCGTGGTTTTCAAAAAACAAACAATACATCTTGGTATGCTTCTAATTCGCTTTGTTATCGTTTTGGTTTGGAACACGAGAAGGGCGTTTAAATGGCAAGCGAACTCAGTCAAAACTTAAGTTTATGGACCTAAACGTGCACACATTTGAGAAAAAAGATAATAATTTATGATGGTTTGGGATATTTGGTAGGAACGCGCTGATGGAAGTTTCAAACATTTCCGTGATTAGTTGGTAGTCCTCGATACGCACTCCAAAATCTCATGTGTTGAACCATCACAATGAAATTTACTGCAAGGGTGGTTCTCATGGCTTCCCTTGATTAGTTTCCTGGCGTTGGTTTGCTTTCGCTAATCGCATGCAGTGATTTTAAGCCGAATTCGTCCTCATATAGCTGCCACCTTGGCATTGACAAAACGTCATCTAGAGATAATGATTACGAACGGCACCGTACCGGGCGAGTATCCAAGGTGAAAGGACAATAGTTATTTTTGGCTAGATTTCCAGTAGCTGGCACGCTTATGACGTGATGCGGAACCCATGTGAGCAAATGGGAAGGCTTCAGTTCAACGTTTGGTAATGGTTCCAGTCAAGCCGCCTTAGGCCAGATATATCAAAAGAGTGCCTTTACAGCGATATTCCTCTCGTCCGATTGTCCAACGAACTTTTTCTACAGGCTAAATTCAACTACTCTCATTTTCCTCCGCACTGTTTTTATCATCGTTAACGTTAGCATCAATTTCAGCTTTGAGCTGTGCCTGTGAGTAAGTGCTTTCCTGCTTACTCGGATGAACATGGACGAAAAAAGTCAGATAAAGGTCAGACCACAGAGTAATTTAGAAAAGTTTCAGACGGGGCTTTGGGAATTTTTACAGAATTACGGAGCTTTCAGAAATGGGTTGCGTAGACTGTGGCATGCAAAAATTTTGGGAAGCAAAGTCCACCGTTGGCGAGAAATGTAAGCTCATCTGCATCCCGGTGGACAAAATATTATACAGTTTTACCAAGTGTTGTAACCAAAGCTTTCAAAGTTTGAGGCGATGACCACGAATTAACTTTCTGTCAGGTTGTGACTCCACAAAAAAGGCTGATTCTAGGATATCTGCACTGACATTCAGAAGACGTGAATTAGCCATCAATGATTGTATATCTATGGTCAATTAGTTGTTAAGTTTGTATTGTCCTCGCACACATTTGTCCACACCAAATTTTTCTGCTACTTTATTGCTCACCCTACAGGTTGTTTGGTACGTTGACAGGGGCCGTCGTGACCAGTCCTTCTCTTGAAAACATTCAAAGTTGTGCATTCGGGAGGATCGTGAATTGCAACAGTTTCGTCAACAGCGAGAACGCTCGGGAATACTTTTCGTGGGACCAAAACCTGCTTTCTGAATGGGCATTCATGGCTCTGAAAATACTGTATTACTTGTCTGGCACTGGTCGGTGGAGCGTTAGAGATCCCATGTTAAAACAGCGTTCAGAAACAGTCGATGACGCGGTTAATTCAACCAACCGAATCAATAAGACGGCGTTGATCACGTAACCCGGGGCCATTAGCTCTAGCAGGCTAACTTTATCGTAGTACAAAAATCTTCCTGTATGTTCCTTATTTTTTCGGACTGATTAATCATTTACAGCACAAGGAGGATGAATCCATAAACAGTGATCCATCCCCATTTGCTGCATGCTCAACTGGCGTTCGGGTGATTTTCAGCGTTATTTCATGCTGTTTGAAAGTCACCTAAGCTACTGTGATTATTTCGTACGATTGGATTCGCATTTACCTTTTATTCACCCAAGGTTTTTCTATTGCCCTAAATTAGCTAACTGGTCTATTTAAAACAACTAAATGCTCGTGCCCAATAGGTCGAATAGGTATGAAAGATGGCCGCACAGTGAGAACTATAAAAAAATACCAGCTCGCTCAATCCATCCATACGCATATGGTATACCCTTAGCAAATCAAATATACTCTGCTTCATTTATCCACCCTAAACTTTCCACTACTTTGCGCTGCAAGCTTCATGCACCTCGTTATACAATAGATTGTACTAGCATCCCATGCTGGACCTTTCGCTAACCGTCCCCGTGTGGCATGTCGTTTGTTGTTTTTTCTGGGGCTGTACCAGTTATATGCAAACAGTTGAAAGGCTGGCAGGATCACCTACCTCGGCTTACCAGCGAGCATGAATTCAGCTTATAATCGGCCACAAATACGCAAGTCTGACATTCAGCGCCTCAAGAACCGTATAACCGGAGATCTTTTGAACCAGGTTGTTCCCTGGGATTGCGCCGATTGGCTCTCTGGGCTGATCACAAGACTGAGTTACAGGACAGGTACTGCACTACTAGATACAAGAAAACCAAGACCTGAATTGTAAAAGCAATATCAGGTGGGCTTCAAACAAGTAGATAGGTTAGTGGTTTATGCACTCTTTGCACGAAACCAACAGCTCGATATCTCCTCAGAGCATGAGAACAAAATGATGCATCATTTTCAAGGAACGAGCTAAGGGACTTGTTCTGATCGTTCTTTCTCCTAAAGAGTGAGGTAATCCACACCTGGCAAGACCCTACACAATGGGGCACATTCAGTAACACATGCTTTCCCGTTCAGTACTTTAATAGCTGTTTGCTTTTGGGCTTGTGAATGGCTATTACCCGAGCACTCAACGTCGGTTTGCATACCATCCGGGATAAACTTTATTTGTACGGGGTTTCAGTGTAATTCATCATCACATTCGCAATCATGAAAATGAAAAATTGAGAAAAGTTTTAACTGAATACCAACATTAAGTCCCGTCTTCAAACGAATACACAAAAACTCAGAAAAGGTATCATTGAAAATGGTACTGCTAACCAGCGTGCACGTTACACAACACTGGTACGTAATATTCATCAGTCGGTTCACAAGCTTCGCATCTTAGGGCATTTGTTGCACTGAGTTTCCGAGTGGAAACGACTTAGGATTAACAACCAGTCGACTAAGTTAGAATATGAATTGTGGTGCTGTGACGTGCATCCGTTCGCTTTTGGCCACTGAAATTTATTCAACAACGGTTTTGATACTGGATCAAGATGTGAATGAACTGGAGCTTTCGGATACAGAACGTCGTGAGCACATTCACATTTGCACAACCTGGTAGGCACACGTCGAAGACTACCTCACAATCCAGTGCTCTGCTCATCCGATAATCCAGATTCCATGGCTTGGGTTCTTTGATTATTCTGAATGCGATACAATTGCTCCGTCTGTTTGACGATGACAGCCGAAGTTACCGGGACTTTGGACAGCCCGTACGTTTAAGATGCTGACAACTGGTGAGGGTGAGGTTGGGTGCCCTGCTGGTTAAGTTACACACGTCCCACGATCTGTCACTGAATATTTTTCATCTTCTACTGAGCTTCCACGACATGTGAGTTGGTAGGGTGAGCGAAATGCACTCAGAATGATCGAAGTAATTTTCAACTGGGGGAGCCAATTGCACTGTTGTTCAACCACTCGAAACCGAACGCTTAAGTGTTCAACCAGTGGCCGGAAGGTCGCGGGTTCGAAACTCTGAGTTCCGTGAGGTGTGCATTGCTGACGGTCCCTAATTTGGATGAATCAGTTAAACGTTGTTTCTCAGTTTTTCCTCAAAGAATTGCCTCAGTGACAGGACGAAATCTTAATTCTAACAAATGCCTATAACAAATCCTGTGATCGAACTCATGACGCAACTGTCATCACTGCCTGTTTTCCAAATAGAGATTGAGAATAAATTGGGGAAGAGTGACCAGTGGTATAAAGTGAAAATGCTTTTGTGACCCCAGTTGCTAGTTGGACCCTGACTACAGCTATGTATGGCCTGTAAGCAGCAAAATGGTTTTTTTGCTGGTAGTAACAGAATAGTCTAAATATCAGTGAAAACTTCATCTTGTAAGTGCAACCGAGCTATGCCGAAAAACCGAGAAGAACTGTACAGCCGTTTCATCTTTATTGGGAAACATCAGCAATGTGCATCAAACGAATCCCAAAAGACAGTAGGACCTGCAACTT
>SJOL01008860.1:563706-610896 GCA_004794785.1 Opisthorchis felineus | reverse complement strand
TCTTACCGTAGGTTGCATGCAGGCTCAAATTTGAAGGTAGACTTGATAGTGATTTAGACCACTCTCCTGATCTCGCGGTTCTAACATTCCTAATATGGGTTATCCATGGAGACACGCGTTTCCATTTACACCATAAGTTTGATATGGGGAGTCGTTTTGGTGGTCCATCTACTTAGGCAGACCTGGCCTTCAAACCAACTGATCGCCAGCTAGGAGTCAGACCATGGACCGATAACGGTAAATAACACGGGTTACGAACTGAACAATCCAAGCTCGACGGTCACCTCCATTCCGGCCAATCAGCATATGGGGAATATATCGGGCACATAATTAGCCACAATTTTGCTGACGTCCTTCGGCTGTTTGTTCAACGTCTACAACAACACAGTTAAAATGTAGAAACATCTCCAGCGTTAGCCAGCTCTGACTACAATGCGAACTTTATGAATTAATCCCTCAGAACAGAGAATACAACGAGAAAAAGTGCATCATGGCTTCACGTTGGAGCCTCTCTTCATGAAAGAAAGGAATTGCCTTGGCATGAACTTAGGAATGATAATGAATGTTGCTACTACCTCCCTAAGAGGGAACCTCTTTTGAGAAATGACGCTCTTCTTGGTTTTTCTCTTAAGAGATGACTGTCAATGTCATAACTATGGTTGAAACATTAACGCCGAGAATGGAAGGCCTGTAACATAAACCTACCAACATTTTAGGAGGTACACTAGTGGATGTTAAATATGGGACAAAGCAAACAATGCTAATGAGAAGAAATTGTCCTGAAACAGGACTTGAACCTGAGACCACCCTCGTACTAGGTGAGTACTGAAACAACTGAACTGTCGAGGATGCTCCCGCACCTCGTACTTGAGTACCTGGGAACATAATGTTTCACGACGTTTCTACCTAATGGGTCAACGGCTGATTTCTGTCAGTTTGCCCTTTTGTAGGGCTCCACAATGGGTGGGACGTTAATATCGTCCGGATATCCAAATAGCACTTGTTTTTAATCGATCGAAAATAGACGGAAATATTGACAAAAAGGAATATTGATCCAGGCACACATGATGCAGACGAAAGAACAGAGTTCTTATCTAGATAAATTGAAACATTTGTGCCGATTTCAGCAGAGAAAGTTATCTCACTCCTATATGTTTTTGATGCGGGTTTCCTCAGCATCAAACCCTCTTGTAAAAAAACAAGGTTCTGACGGCACAGCCAAACATAATCAAACTAAAACGAAAGTTACCGGATAAAAAAACCACATCACTACTTGAACACTCTGATCGATAACACCATAAATATATCACAGCATTGGTTCACCGATCCTAAATTCTTCGTCATGTTCGGTGTAAAACTATCGCCAAACGCTAGCTTAACATCTAAATGTTAGACTGACACTAAAATAGAAAAACGCGGTGAAAGCGACGGTAGACAAGCTCTCGATTTTTAACAGTATTTTGGTACACACTAGGCATATATATTTGGTCAGTAACAGCTGAGAAGCATGCACCTACTAATTGTGACTAAGTATTTTCAATACACTTTTTCAGGATGAACCACCATGTATCATGGCTCAATCGCGCGGTACGTCTACTCATAAGTAGTCAGATCCTTTGGCGTTGTTAAGAGGAGCAACGTGATCGTAATCCAGAACAAATCTTTCGCCTTACTGGGCCAAACAGTTCGGTATACAACAACCTTAGAGAAGAACAGCCCCGAAAAGTGCGCTTAGATGATAAATTTTTCCAAAAATGTATTGCCTTTTCTAGCTAGCTGTTGAATGTATCAAGTAATTCGACTGTTTGTGATGGGGAAGATACTGCTTACCCAGTCCAGTTAGAGTGACAAAGTGAAGAGACTTTTTGCATTCCGTGATGCTGATCTGTTTCAGTTGGCTTGCAATTAGTCATGGCTGTTTTTATTAACCTGTCCAGATGAGTGACTGCTATTTGATTGTAGCTTTCTTCGATGGAATCACAAACTTTAATCATGACGTCATCCAGGAGAGAAACTTGCACTATTTGCGTGAAAAGTCATACTGACCAAATGTACAGTACACCCATTTCCAACGAAGGACAGCTAAAGGGCTGGGATTTTTACGACTGCAAGGAAGTTCGCGGAGTCTCGTGCTATCCCCTTTCATATATCCCTCAATGTTGAACCCCTTACAGTGCGTTATTGTCCTGCAGCACCAGTGTTCCACTGCACTACAATTAAGCTCAGAACTAGGCGGTCCACCTTTCACTGTAAACGGCGACCCCTCAAAGGTCAGCTGAAAAGTGAGCTAGATAACGCGAACTTTTCTCATGGGCTTAGTTTCTTAGGCACTATTCATCTGAATATGATTTGAGCCTGACTAAAATTCTTAGTTTGCCCAGTACTCAGTACTGAGCAATGGTTGACAGACTGATATGAAAATAGAGGATCCTGTGGGCCTGCTCACTGTATCAAGCAGTGCACGTTTGGTGACGACATTCAAGCGTCCAGATCGAGCCCTTCATTGTCCCCGCGTGATAATGATTTGATGCAACCAGTGGGAACCAAAAACAATAAGAAGAAGGGAATAAAAAATGAATGCTATTGAATGCTTATAATGAAATACCCGGCGAATTGCGAACGGTTTCCTCAGAACCATGAAAGTGAACACATTTTCAGTCATTAGCGAGAGCCTGAATGTTGTCCTGGAGCATGGCAATATAAGGAAAATAAACAAGTGCAGAATTTCTAACTGAACTATGCTTAGCGCATCATATGTGGGGTTAATCCGGTCTGAAAGCATCCGACTGAAAACATTCCGCGACACATGTGACAAAACAATGGCAAAACGGCTTCTTCAATATAACCCTGGTAAAAGGCTCATTACATCGCAAAGGAAGAACTATCCCGCGAGATGCCATTTCGGTCAGTCTCATTGACACTCTCGTATGGGGAATCACTCCAGTTTATTGTCTGATATACTGCTTCATCAACCAGTTACTGTTAATTTTGCGTACCGATATAACCTTTTTCTAGATGTGATGCAACTTCTGGCTAAAGCGACGACATCAGCTCTAAAAAGGCTAGATGACTGCATGAATTGAAGCTGCGCATAGGCTGTCTATTCCCTTTGAAATTCGTCTACATTCTGAGTGTGGCAGAGCTTCCTCGGAATTTCGAAGTCATTTGCGGACGAACTGGAGAGGGGACACGTGAAAGAAACATGAAATAAAATGTGCTGCAGAGGAGCAGCAAACCGCAACATTCTGACAGAAAACACAGGGTGAGGAAAAGCGAGATACCAACCAGTCTCAAACGAGGTAAATCGAACACCAGCTTAAAAAGCACAGTTCTTTGATCATATCAACAAATAGCTCAAGAAAACCGCGATGTAAACTTAATTAACCATATGGCAAATGAAAGCATTTCACAAGCACTAATTAGTACAGCCGGATACATAATGTCTCAGATCAGTTTGTGGTGGTATTTTTCAACACAGAAAACAGCTTTCTTGTCCGATCAGCAACTACAAGATGGAAGTGCTCGAAATTGAGAGTGCATGAAGCGTATGAAACGCACATTAGGCTGTACATGGTTTCTTGTTCCAAAGCCTGAATCTTATTTGGATAAAAGCCGATCTTGCTTGTCAGCCCTTTATCATGGCATGTTAGCCAATCAAGTGCATGGAAGCACCTGCGGAGTTCGTACTGGCAACGATCTCTAACAAAGTTCGAGGCTTCGACAAATAATCTTGTAAAGGAGCTTAAGTATAGACATCTGAATCCGAAACATGAAATGGTTCCCAGAACAGCAGAAGACGTCACACATACTACATTAAAGGAATATACTTTTCTATTGGCAACAGTGAACAGCCTCAAAAATGGACAATTTCCTTTAATTTCTATGACATTTGTGGTGGACAGGTGGCGCTTTTTAATCTACCGTAGGCAAATACACTATCTGATGGACAAAAATTCAGGTGTAAACCAAATTAGGGCTGTTCGCAGGTTGCAAACCCCTTGGCAAACCGTATAGACTGTGACTCTTAATCAAAGCAAAGCAGCTTGGTACTGGTGTATTAACTTAGGGTAGTCCGGATTTTTATGGGCATTGTAACAGCTTTTGTTTTGCTTTTGTTGATAATGTGAGCATAGCAAACTACTGAACACTCCAAGCAGTAGCATCTACCTTGTAATACCTACTGTATGATAGAAGAACATGATATCTTACAAATCTCATCAGGTGTTTTTGAGTTCCCATGAGGGGCTTCTCGGATATGAATGCACTACAGCAATTCCAAAATCTTGGATACACATATGTTTTCGGCTGAATATGAGGCTATGTGAGTACACTGTTATTTTTGACAAGTATCAACTAATCTCTACCTTTCCATGTGGTTACGGAATTTGGCATATCTCCTAGGAACAATTTATTCCAGCATGTCCGTGTTTTGGATTGTTTGTTTTTAATTAGCATCCGATTGCTTGGAATCATGAATGGTTAATGTACCCAGAACCAAGATTGGCGTGTGGCCCCAACTTATCTGACATGCGAACAAAGTTAGTTTGATCGTGTAGTACTGAAGATGCCTCTCAAATGGAGAGTTCTGTGCGCTGCTAAAAAGCATTGGATTGGCTGTCCAGATGAAAGGCGTTCCAAACCCGTAATATGCATTATTAACTTGTCATGACGTGAATAAAAACCGAAATATACCGGTTTATCTTCCGCGTAAACTAACGGGAACAATCAGCTTCGATCCGTTGAAAATAGAGCAACTGACAAAATTTTTGAATAGCAAAATAATGGATTCACTCTGAATATAAATGCGTAGGATTAGGAAAATGGTCTCAGCAATTCATGTTTTTCCTTGGCAGCATAAGATGCACACGCAGAAGCTCGGTATAAATGTAGAATCAGTTCCATGGATTTTAGCCGGCATTGCAACTGTTTTCAACGGAGATCTCTTCACGTAAGTGAAACCGGTCTACGCTAAAAGACGAGAATCACTGTGCAGCTGTTTCGTCCTAATTGGGAATGATCAGCAGTCCGCACTCCACGACCCTCAGAGAGCTTCGAGCCCGAGACCTTCCGGTCAGCAGCTGAGCTCTTGAAAATTCGACCACGAGTGGCTAGGCTTATGGACCAATGAACTCAAATGAAAATTACCGAATTTCCTCAAACCCTCATCAACAACTGTTACTGAGAGATTTTTGCGCCCAAGGCATATTGAGTATTGTACCTACGTCACCTTGTTTCTAAAACGTTTACGGAAAACCCATAAAGAGAACACTTAAAGCCGCAGCCCGGTTGGAAATCAGGGTAAGTCAGCACAAAAGTCAACATCCTGTTTGAGTGAAACGGGAAAATCAAAATTTGTATCTTCTAAACACTGACCCTAATATGTAGGCAACATGGACTGGAACAAATAGGTTGTGAATTTACCTTTGGAAGCTCTGGGTACATTTCAACAGGTTATTCAAGTCTGTGTAAACTTTGGTTGCTGTCACATGGGGGAAAAACAAAACTAAGTTTTAAACATGAGGAGCAGTTACCTATTGACATAGCTCATACAAAATGGATGCACGTATGCTTAACTGTTCCGCCCAGTCTCCCCCGGAGAAAGCTTGTGGCCCAGCTACAAGCTCCAGTAAGTTATTATTTTGGGGCATCCAATCACTGAACATTTGCAGCTGTTTGCTTAACACTCATTAACTGCTTGTGACAATGGTAGACAGCTAAACCTATTCTGAATTTTGCTAATGGCGAGTACAATTTATGCCAACGTACTCTCAGAAGTGTATGATAAGTTTTCAGACTTCAAAGTGTATGTTCAGAGTAACCAGTTACAGTGGCTTTTCTCTGGTATAGGATATCTGCTTCAAGTCTTTCACGTGTAGGTATTCAGTCGGTAAGGTTGCAAATTTGAGGTTTCTGCTCCAGTGAGGATTAGTAAAGCTCAACGAAACTAACGAGTCGGAAAAGAAACTTTATTTCGTTCTACAACTGGTTCAAGTATTTCGAACCGTCATTGGAGAAATCTATGTTGTAAGCCTGGAGCCCAGGAATAAATTGTAGAGATACTCAAGAGAGAGAGAGGGTTAATAAGAGGATAGAGAGGAAGTCAATAAGGTATTGCAGGGCCACCGGCCTATTTGACGGATAAAAACTGATCCACGAATTCGTGGGTTCCATTTTTCACCCGAAGAACTTTTCACAACACCCATACTCAGAGAGAGGGGCCTTTACAAAAAAGGTTGTCTTGCGTTAACGAGACAACTTGTTTAGCTCAACCGAGAATAATTTCACGCTTGCTTTCGATCAATTCTGAATTGTCTTACTGGGAAACGATAATGGCAAACGAGGTATCAGTTAAAACTCATTTTCTAATAAACACTCGATTTGGTGGTACAGTTTGAACACAGACCAAGTGGGAGATAAACGATTCAGCGATAGTTCAGCCAAAGAAATATTTTGCTCTGCGTAATGTGTCGTCTGTATATCGTGATTGTCATTCACTGTTTTCGTTATTGTTTGTAGTCGATTACAAGGAAGTGGGACAGCCAAAACGAATTAAGTCAATGTTTTCCATTTAAGTCACAAGATTCTGCGAACAGTAACGAAACAAGAACACTAAATTATATATATGCCGATCGAATGCAAAAATGCGTTTTTGAAGTTAAAGTTCACTCTTTTCTGTGAAAATGGCGCTTCTTAAACCAGACCCCCCCTAAAGTCTCTTCTGCTTGTGAAGAGACAAGCAGAATCGATCGCTTCTTAAAGCCAGTGTTTTTTTCGGGACAGGATTCCCAGAGGAGGACAAGTCTATTTTAGGAACGGATGAATTATTACCAGTGATTTGTTTTGGTGAACTTTAATTTGCTGGTACAAAGAGTGTATGACTTTTGAATGGCCGAAGTACCGGTTGTATATTAGCGGGCAGCTAGTTTCATGTTATTCACACCAAAGGGACTTTGGGCAGAGAAACAAGCTGAAAGCTTTATTTCCGTCGGTTAGGTGACCAAAGTAGTTAAAAGTTGTTTTATATTTATTAATCTTATTGACAAGGGAAAATATAAAGAACTCATACACATCTCCAGCCTCAGTTCTAGTCTAAACTTAGAATCAATACCCCTTGAGGATTATGCATTCTCACTGCACAAGGTTACAGTCTTTTTGACAAATAATAATATGCGATAATAAAGTAAATTATTGAAAATACGAAGGGACTTCGCTAGGAGGCAAACCAGGTTTAAGGAAGTGTCTCAAATAGTTGCAATGCGACAACAGATTAACGAGAGCTCGGATCGAGTGCTGAGTTCCGAAATTCTGCTAATTTATGGTTGTGGTGACTAGTGTCTGACGGTAGAAATAAAGGTCATTCAATCTGCGTTGCAGTTGTTTATTCTCCCACCGGACTTCCTCTGTGCCACTAGAACGAGCAATGTAGTCCTTACTAACTCTAAACCGTTTACAACCCGACACGATGTCACTAAATTCGGAAATATAATTCACTCTGAGTCCATAGCAAGAACTTCGCGAACATTGAATCTGTCAGAGAATAATGTAGACTCAGAGGAACCGACAAAGAAGCCAAAGCATAGATGGATAGCGCCTGCAGTCTGGTACGTAGGAAATGTGAAATAACCTATGGGCAAGCTACCAATGGACCGGAGTCTATTGACGGTAAACGTAAAGGAATTTCTGGTCGAAATATTGTGACTTTCTGTAAGAAGAACGATATGGACGGGACAATCACGGAACACTAATAACTGACTCCCTAGGGAACAATGATTGATTGAAATAACGTAAGTTAACTCTCACAGATGAGGGAGGGAAAACCGTGCACGACTAGAATAACGTGGATAATGTGGGCAAATGATTCGAGAATGTAGTTTTATGGGATAGTCTTTTTTCATGGCTTATCATAAAAACAGTCAATGGTACCGAAGGTGAAGTTTGATTTGGTTTGGGAAGTAACTGGACAAACAATTCAAGCAATTTCCCGAAGCGCCAAGTCAGTCAATTCATACTTGTGACAAAACAGTTGGACTGTCAAGAATGACGTTTTGGGTTAAAAAAGAAACAAACCAATTGGCAAACGGACTGCCAGGGCAATTTGAATTTGTGATGCGTGAACTTTCGGCGGAAATGATAGGTTCCGGTCGCCTTTCGCCATTTCCTCCCTGATGGCCAAACAGACTGAGTTTATGTCAAGCGCAGTATGATAGTGAGGAAACTTTACGTTTTCAACCTACAACCCACCTGAATGAACGATCTGGCGATCCATGAAGATAGCATCTGTGTTATGTGACTCTTCTGTGAATATGTTGCTGCCAGTTTTTTCCCATAAACTTCAGAAAATTTCACTCGAAATTTTGTTCTGAAAATGAAATTAATCTGTCCCATCCTTGTTGAGATTCATTATCAGTGAGTATTTCACTCATCGCTAAAGTGGTTCTAATCCCTGGCTTCCTGACTATTAGTTGAAGGATATTCATAGACCATAAGAATATAAGTAGCCTAGAATGAAAAACACCTCACAACTTGCGCGAACCTTCCACCTAAAAAGTCGTCATCAGAGCAGCCACTTCACATGTGACCAAATGATGTGAATTCCATGACTGGTGGATAAGTGGCGCTATATCCTGTAGGAGTGTGTGTTAATCAGACTACTGATCGGACGCCAATGGCCAAACGATATAGGCCTCAGCTGCTAGCCGGGAGGTCACGGGTTCAAATCACCCTAGAGTTTTGTAAGAGTTGTGATGAGTACTGTGATATTCACCGTTGTACGCGGGCTGGGATACTGTCATGGCGTCCACACCACAGCCTTTCGCCCAGAAGCCTGACTGCAAGCCAGCGGTGGGCACCGACATGCTACCACAGTAATACAAGTTCTTAACGAAAAAGTCACCATGCCTGTTCCAACCCCCAACCTGGAAGATCAGCACAGTGTGTTCGTCAGAGCTCTATCCACTGATCAGCCTGGTGTGAGAAACTCTGCTGGTGTCTCCCCAGTGTAGCTCAGTGGGTCACAGAGGTACACACACACTGAGGCACCACACCGCGATAAGTTCCGGTCACTTTGCAACGTTTCTATAAGTAGACAACTGTGCAGAATTTCTCGGCTTTTCGGCAACGACTTAGTTTCTTTACAGGAGTAGAATTTCGAAATATCCTCACACCAATAACGTCAAAAAATATTCATATATTTATCGGCGCAAAAAATCCATTCTTCCACCACCGCTGCAGGTGAAATTATGCATACTATTAGAGGCAGAGTGATCTGCTGTAAGGAGAGGGATTGTGGACTCCGAGTAAGCATGCTTTCGTTCGACCTTTAGTTTGCTGTGTGCGTTACAAGCCAGTTGAGTGCGCTGGGAAGCGAATACATTTTCCGCCTCTACATTGCTCTCGTTTGTGCAGTCCTCTTCCCTTCCTGCTAATCCTGTTCAAAGGTGGGTAACTTGAATGCAAAAAAAAAGTTTTTGGTGCTACGTGAGTGGAAGTACAGTACAAGCTAGTCAAACGATCAACACCATCAGAAAGGTTGTTGGATCGTCGTTCGAAACGCCGGGCAGACAAACTGCACACAGGGAGTGTAGTGACGTTCGAATTTTTAGACGTGATTATTCAGGTGGGGCCAGTATGGACTGATGCTCTACTGGTAAAACGCTTACCTCTCATTTCAGACCTCCGGGATTCCAATTCCTGCACTGTCATTTGTACAGTGTCTGTGGGCTCCATTACAAAAACTCGCTTCCGGTGCCCTCCTTATCTAGTGTAGACTCACCAGAATAATTATGCTAAAACGAAATGAGGATCGTTCAAACACGAATGATGTGAACTCAAAACTTACAATTAGGCCAATACTCTACACTTTAATTCAGTCTCCTTCTCATCATCCTCTCAGTGATGTAAATGCGACACCAAATAAGCTTACTCAGAATGGCGTAGTTGGCTAATTATGTCATCTTATCCTGTCAAACTTAACCAAATGGATCCAGGTTAAAAAATTTTGAAGATGCAAAACCATAGTCATCAAAATGAAAAGAAATACGACCGAATAACTGAAGATACTGCTTTGATAAGGAGATAAAAGCGGTGACGTAGAGACGTAGCCCAAAAACACCTTATGGCCTAGGGTAAACGGCCATTAGTTGAAACGTTGTACACTTGATTGAAGACAAACCTACCGCACAACCATAGTCAAAATTTATCCCGACAGCTTCTCCTCAAGTGGGACCGGTAACCAACCACACGCATTGGATCTCATTCAGAGTTCATGTTGACAGAAAACACGTTGGTCACGCACAGCTATTTTATAACTTGTCCACCGCTAACGCTTATCCGAATAAGGCTAATAGTAGGGAGATCTTGGTTTTGAGGATAACGGAAAGGTATACGCTGCAATTATCGCGACCACTTTAACCTATGACTTGCTCTTCCATCGGAGTTGACTGATCACTCCATTGCCAACTACGCACCGCCTTACAACAAAGTTGTATAAACATCACAGCCCAGCCATTTACCTTAGGACTCGAGTGCTCCGAGTATCCTCCAAAAGCGATTGAAAGCAATATTTTATTTATTTTGTATTTATCCATAAAAAGCTAGGTTTATCGGAAGAGTTCATACTGGGGAAAAATTATGTCCGCTTTTCATCCAGCCATAACCTTGTTTAAGCGTGAAATGCAGCCGTAGCCAAGAACGGTAATTGGTTGCTCCAGTAATCAAGAACCATATTTGGTGCAGGCTAATGTCACCACCAAAAGTTCCAAAAGAAAACCGAATCGATTGAAAAATGGGTGATGAATGAGGGGTTGTCACTGCAGAATAGCGTAGTAGATTAGGGCTTGATTAGACTTAGGAACAAACCCGTCAATCGGGCAAGTCGCCAGCGTAACATAAACCTCAGTGTTGTTACCAAATGACGTAAACACACATCAGCCCTAGGCAGGCTTTCAAAAATGCATATTATCAGAGTTGCATTCGAGCCTGAAAATGAGTTTTAGTCCACTTTTTAAGGGAGAACAAAATGGGGGGGTTAAATGACAATTAATGAGTCAGCTGCTTGCTGATTCGTCTAATCAGTTTCAAGAAATAACGACGGACTACATAAAACGATGTGGTACACCCGAAATTGAGAAAAAATATCATGATCATTTTTAAATGTCAAACAAATCTGTATAAATCACGCGTTGGTGCAAATTTATAACCGTTTTCATAACCGAATTTGCCAATAAGTAATAATTTCGCAGTGGTTGTGGAGAGTTCTTAGGTCACAATGAATAAAAAAGATAATTAGAAATATTCTAAATAGTGAAGGCTTCGCAGTTAGTGCTGGAAATAATGGCTGACGAAGATGTCACCTCTCGACTCGCATCCCACATCTTTGTTAATATCACACTTTCACCGAACACTCCAAATCCTGCCCGATTTACTTCCTATATGCTGAATTAGAATCAACCGACAAAAATGAAGTCCCGAAATAACTCACCGAAGAACGGTTTACAAGGCTGGCTTAGGATGTTACAAATGTGGCGTATGGTAAAGCCAATGTTATACAAATACATATCGTTCGTACCTCATAAGTATAGCAGTATGCATAAAATGCTGCCGTTATTCAACAATAAAATGGCATTTTCCAAAATATCCAAAAAATCAAGTAACTCCACACTCTCCCGACTTCTTATCATTCAGTTAAACCCAAATTAGGGTGAATCAAATTAGATCTGAATCNGAAAGCATCAACTTTATTGTGATTCAGAGATGCGCGAAAAAAATGTAGTCAGCTGAGTTCCTATCTACAAAATGGTGCAGAATAAAAACCAGCTACCCTGAATACCAGATCGAGCGTTAACTGCTTAGGAACTCAACTACAACTTGAAAGTTTGAGACCAGTCATCCATAAACGGCCGCAGACGTGAGCGGTCCGTAAAAGTCACTCAAGCGGAATTGTTGACATTGTGAAGAGTGATGTATTTTGGCAATGTTAAAAATTATGCTGTAGTCAAATTTCACCCAAATTGCAATGCACACTTTGGCGTTTTGCTGCATACAGCTAACTGCTTATCATAGACCCCAGCTATCAATGACAGCAATGTCTGGAGATGTAGAGGCATACAAAAACTTACCCCAATAAAAACAAACAACTTTTTGCGGCGTTGTGAACCTTTCCCAAAAGAATCTCTCATTAGATGCTTCAGAATCTTCACGGATCTCTCTTCCGGACCATTTCCTGTATCACTACCTACCAGAATTTCCACTTAGCGTAGTTTGCTCGTTTCCCGCACCGTTTGCTTTCCATTTCGATGGTGCAGCAACCTTGCTTTTCGCAAAATCGTTCCTCTGATATAAGGCTCACAGAATTTGCGTGCCTTCACTAGTCAGTTGAAGGCCGAATAATCACCTCAATGTGCATAGTGCTCCGCTGGACTGGGGTTTAATCCCCAGTTGACGAACCAACTAGATCCACGGATAAATGGCCTTTTTCTTTATGGTAACCATGTCTAACTGCAGTCAACATCCGTCTAGACGTGTTTCATCAAAGATCCGCTAAAACTTCAATTTCCAAGAGACTTTAACTGATTTTAACTGAGATTTTAACTTCCCGCCACTCCTGCTATGCACAACTCGTATACGTTCGATGATTCAGTGGGGAAAACCTTTGACGATCGCCTTCCTCTCCAAAAACTAACTTGAGAGGGTGTTTTCTTTTAAGTAGTTTTAGACTTCGTCGGGCAATCTGACCGTTCAATTAGGAAGCGTTTCTATTGAAAAGACGTCAATCATCCTGGAGAACTTGGTAATTGCCACACCATGCGCTTGTAATCTAACTTGGTGTTTTTAGGTAAGATGAGGTTGAGGAACGACCGCTTACTTTTCGAAAGAAGCATGGTCTACAAAATGGAAAACTGAACCCAATAGCGGGTCTGAATCCATCTGAGAAGCCTCAACTTCCCTTACAGGAAGAGATGCCAAAATGAAACCGATGTCTGCTCTAGATGAATGCTTAGCAAACGCATTTTAAAAGGGATGGAAAATAGCGAAGACACTTTCCAAACAGAGCTGAAGACAACCACGAGTCCATCCATAGCTCATGGGGGAGGATGATTGCTCTTCTATTTTGGACGGGACAGATCTAACGAGTCCATCAATGAGCATCTAAACAGATACCATCAACCATTAAACAGAATGCTTCCGTATTATGGAAAAAATGGTTCAAAAATCACTGAAACTATTTTTTACTTAGAGCTATTGTTTACTTGTGGATCTGGCTTAAAATAAAGCGCGAGCAGAACAAAGCTAGGATGAAACACACTTATTTCCAAACTAATTTGGTGTATTACGGGGGAGACTCCACAGAATCCCAGCCGAATCCATCATTCCTGATATCATTTAACTGAAGGTACTAAATAAAGACCGCCAAGCTTTTTATTTGGTACTATAGTCCAAATGTCTAGGTATATTTACTTGACGGAACACACCACTCACAAAGCTGTCGAAGGATTTTCAGCAACCCCACGAGTAGTGTATTCAGTTTGTCCTGAGTATTAATGTAAAACGTTTTGACATCTGAAGCTACGTATTATAGCGAAAAAATATTTAACTAGGCAAGGTTTTTTTCGCTTACCCGCAAGTCTAGCCAACCCTTTATATTGATAAACAGTGGTGTGTTGCTCAAATACACATCTGTGAGTCCAATCACGCCTGTGAAATACTTTATACGCCTCTGGTTACAGGCTACGTTTGATTTGGGTTTATTTACCTTGACGGTCCACCAAATCCTGGACGTGATCTGGAAGACTGCTATTAATCAGTAAGCTCATATTTGGCGCTGCTAATTTCTAGTAGCAATAGACCCAGCTAACTCGGTGGGCTGCGTAATATCAACTTCAGTGTTTAAGTCTTTCCTCTTTATCTCTGCAACTGAAAACCGTGTGGACGAAAACGCCACTTGACAGGCTTGTCAATCAGTGAGCAAATCCACGACGTCGATCGAGGCGCTGGGCAAACCAGTTACACCGCTCGAGCGATAACACCACACCCTGTTCCGACCTGACGATTCAGGTTCGTTCAGCGTGTGCTGGTGGAGTAGTGGTGACGCGTTCGCCCCACAATTTAGCGTTCAAATCCCAGCATGAAACTCGAGTCCAACACTGCCCCCTTTTTGTGTGGACACACGAGAATAATAAGGCCGGAACAGGAAGATGGTGGTTCAAACGGGAGTGATGTAAAGGCGAACAATACCTAATAGTCCGCCGACAGACACTTCAAAAGACCGTCTGCCTACACATAGAAGTAAAGTCCATGCATTGAGCTGATAACCTGATAAATCCATTTTCTAAAACCTGCCGGTTCCTAAATTCCTTGCCGATGACGTGTCTTCAAATCCAGGTTTACACTTTGGATTGGTTTCGGTTCAAAAGTTATACTCGAACAGGGGAAAAGGGGACTGACTTAATTCACAATAACATTAGAATGCCGACAAATACACTCGTTCGCAAATCAGTTTGGTTATCTCGTCTATAATAAACGAGAGATTTCGTTGAGTCTCCCGGGAAAATTACATTGGTTTGCAAATGAGTGTATTTGTCAAAATCAGTCTAATTTGGGTTCAGGTAGGACATAAGGTTGACGGAAACTCGGGAACTGCTCCTACCTGATGAGCCACAACAAGGGCGAAACCGGTCGTGGGCTGTCGAAGAGGTTTCAGTAACCTAGTGAGTAGTTTCCTTCATGAAAATATTAAAATGTATTTTTCCAACAACATGTTTACTTGGCATTATGCAGCTATCTTACTAATAGCAGGGTAATGAGTGAAACCGTTGACAGTTCGTACGGTGGCTGATTTTTTCCGCCTCTGTCGTTTCCGTGAGACTAGCTTTTCTTACCCAACTCCTGAGGGATATTTCATCCGGAAAAATGAACTACAAAGCGCCTGTTGGATACGCGCTCTCCATAAACAGGGTAAGTTTTATCCGTAACGAAAACAACACATGGAATCGCCAAAGCCTTTTTCATTCGTCCCTTCAATGGAATCTCCGTATAATGACAGAGAAATGCATCACCTTTTCCGGAAAGTACATGAAACTAGGACATAGTGCACTTTTCCATTACTGTGACTTCGTTGTTGTCCAAGGTCTTTGTTGCCTTTATTTAGTAACCACTTGTTTTTAACGAGCTTTGTATCTGTGTTTGCAAGCAAAATTTGCAATGCTACTAGACCAAAGTCTTTTACAGTCATTCGAATCCCTGATTGTCCCAACGAGAAAGGTTATCACTCGATGGGGTCTAACCACGAAGTTTCGTGCATTTCACGTCTGTCACCTATTTGCTACTCAGTTCTTCTCATTTAATGTTCGCGTCTGACATCACAATAGGAACCTTTGAGATGTGGTCGAAATTTCAATGTGCAGTTAGCCTTACACTACAACCCTGTTCTTTATTGAATGTTATCCATTAGTTCATGAGAGGTAGCTCATATAGTGTTTAGCGGTCCATACTCTCTCCCGACTTGGAAAATGTATACCAAGAATTTGCAAGTAAAATTCATCGTTTTGACTGCCCTGGACCTAACGGAGGAATTTACCAACACCACCATTTTCTCCGCCACAGCGGTAAGTCTGACAAACACCAGTGGGTTTGAAAGTTGTTCACCACTGATGTGCAAGTCAGCTTGGAAGATCTTACTCCCCGTCATTTATTATCTCGAAAACATCGGAATTTACAAAGTTTAACTTTCAATGCACAAAACAGGTAACACATGTTTCGACCTCACTGTTTCCAACAACCGCATACGAAAACAATGGGGGGAGGTGTTAAACAGACAAACAGTCGAACCCTAAAAGTGGAATAGTCGGCTGCCTAAAGTTTTTCTTCATGACTGTCTGAACAATTAGCCTGGGTGACAAACCGCTTTGAAAATTCACTGCTTCCGCCCGAGCGTCTGCGGCGTTTGTGAGCTGCTTTGTACGCTCCACATCTAATCCTAGCGACCACTTTGACGTGTCTAGAGCGCAAGACTTACTATTTGAATGAGACAAAAATGTACGTCAAATGTCTGTAGTGTTTGCTGTTGCCGAATAGATGCACAATTGTTGTTATATCAGGCTGATTGTGATTCTTACGGATCACAAAATCTATACCGCAGTGAAGGAAGTTCGTCCGGTTGAGGGAAAACAGTACTATATACAGTAGTATTTACTTCACTCAAGCTGAAATGCAGTAATATTCGCAAGTGAACAACATTGAGTAAAAAAACACTTGGCTTTTCCCAAGAGGTAGCTTCCTTATAAAGAGGCGATGATGTTGCTAGCCCACTTTTGGAGGTTTTTTTCTATAAAGAGAGCACTGTAAAACAATTTGAAAAATAACGGAGGGGAGGACCAACTTTCAGAATGCTACTCGAACACCCTTGATCTCTCTCTCTCTGTCTCATCGCATAGTAATGCGACCTTATTACCGAGAGAGTGAATGCAGGGTGGTCATTTCAGATATGTAAAATTTTAGCTGGTTTTCTGTCGTCACTCCTACTTACTAGCCTCATTATAAATCCCACGAACATACAAACTACGAGTGATTCCAGTTCACCGTAGCATGCCACACCTCTGTATGTAGTAGTACCACCAATGGGCTCACTTGAGTTAAATATATTAAGTCCACCATAGACGACATCCCAAGAACCTCCTCCACAAACTCGTACAATAAAAACTCACTCTTTTCCAGGTGCGATGATGTTGCCGTCAAGATAAAAGACCCGATTAGACTGTCGTGTCAGTGGAGCCTAAGCAGCCAACCTCAAACATCCAGCCAGACTGAATGAAAATGCAGAAAGCATCAGGTGACACTACTCGTAATAGTGATGAAAGCTCTGGGCAGTCCACTACCAACCATTTCAGCCAGTTCACAAAGGCGGAAGCCTGGGTAACTTACACACCAACTGTCTGGGTCAATCAAAATGACGGGCGGTCCATATCCGTTGTGTGGTAACGGCTCATAATCATCAGTCAATAGAGTTACTCGCTGACTCCAACCGACCACCGCATTTGCCTTCTATCGCCGCCAACGACCTATGATCCGGTACTGCTCGAAAACCCCTGATTGTTGTCTTCGTCAGAAATGGCGAGATATCAATTTTCTTTACCAGTGCGTGTAACCTAACTCGTAACTCCAATACGTTGCGGCACGAGCTATGACTACCACTCGTTGCGGTGATGTTATTAAAAACTCTCATCTCAGTTCGACCTGAGAGATAGAACAATAAATTAATAGTGAACCATGCATAGAACCTTCTTGTTATTCCGCATGCTCCATTCTGAAATTTCTTCTTTACAAAAGAAGTAGTTTTGGCAAAATGAGAAGCAGTAGGGTACGGTACAACAACCTCTCTCTGGGAAATCTCCCAAGAATGAGGGCTACTACCCAGAAGGTGCCAGACCAAGCGTCCCCTGCATGATTTTCATAAGGTTTCGTATATCCGAACAACTAATGCCCACTTCTCTAGAAAGTCCAAATTCGCACCTCGCAGAAAGATTCATGCTCAATGGGAAGACTCATCAAATATATACATGCTGCAAGTACCTGATGGAAGTTTTGGATGACGTGGGTTTTGGACTCAAGCCAAATCACTAATGGGTTCTTAACTGCTTACACTTGGTTGAATTGACTGAACAAAGTCAAAGAGCTTTCGGCAACCTTGTGACTGGTTTCCTTTATGAAAAAAAGTTAAACCACCGTACTAACATGAGATTTCAAAAGAGATTGTTCGGCTTGAGTTCCTCTTTCCCAAAGCTACAACTTTGGGTTCCGCAGTTGAACAACAGTAATCCTGTGTTGGTCGATTTTGTAGAACATTTATAAAGCACTTATTGTTATAAATGAACGAAGGCAGAAACATCGTCCAGTGCAATACACCAGTAGTATACACTGGTGTCTTACAGTCTGGGAGGAAAAACCGCATTGTAGAGAGTAGAATGAAGGAGGAAGGTTGGAACCCCAGCCCAAGATACCTAATGTCCTAAGCGTGAACGATCGAGAACACCACCGAACAGCACTAAAGTAAACAAATGTATGCAGTGTGCCTGAATGAGAAAACAACAGCGGGTTAAATGTTTACGTGACAAATCCCAGCGTACAACAGAAATATTTGCACTTGGCAGTCCTGCAAAGAAGTGAGAGCATGTCTGTCACTGCTTACATTGTGTGCCTTTTCCGGATATAAGGAGAATCACTCAGTTCCAAATCGCAAAAGCGCGAAGATCATACAACACCCTTTTGATCACAAACCCTTCCACTTCGCGTTCGAGCTTCGTCGTCTGTTGTCGTCAAAATGTTCACAAGCGACGGTTTCCACTGGAGAAAACCGCTTCCCATAGTGGGCGGTTGTCGAACGTGCAGATCACAACCACTTTAATCCGATTAGCTGTATCTACTGCACCAATTACTGATTAGTTACTATATACTCGCTTCTGGTCTAATTTATTGCGGACAGGCTGCAGCCAACTAACGTTCCCTACGCGGTGAAGACACAAAGTGACTAAAAATAACCACCTAAGTCAAGTTAGATTTCCAGTCTGCTCCCATTACGCCAGCCGACGGCCAAAGTGCACTGAGAACGAGAGCCCTGCAAGACAAGTATGTGCTCTCGAAATCGGCAGTATGAACTAAAAAAGGATGTTAATTCCTGAGTGCAAGCTATATAAGGGATGATTTTTAGATGACCCACAAGGTATGGCGGGTTCTTCTCGTTATCTGATATCGAATTTCGTCAGCAGCAACGCTCGTACCCAACTGAATTTGGGTATAAGAAAAGCTATAAAAGGCGAGGTAAAACTGGGCAAAAAAAAGCAAAAAATGTTAGTAGGTGATATTCGAACAGCTGATTAACCCAAGCATCTTGATATGAAGCAACAAACGAAACCAATGCTCAGAAGTATCACTATTTAGTATGAACTGAACTTCATTCCTGGCGGCAGAAACAATCGGTCGGTGGATACTAAATAGCGTACTGAAAGGCGTCTGAAAGTTACAAGTACCACAATTTTTCTACTACCTTGTATCTTATACATCCTCCTTGAACATAACACTCTCCCGTCTCCCCGAATAGACTAAATTATCTGTTTCCTGGTGGTGACGTTTCTTCAGGAAACTTCTGTAGACCACAACGTTTTAGTCGGAATGATCAGTTTCCAAAACATCCTGCTTTTCGTATGCGTCAAAATTTTGCTCGTAATGAGTATCATATAGGCAGATACAATTCTCTCAAAAACTGATGATAAAGCATGCAAATCCTTTCGAAGTTAGACTTTCGTTAAGTTCTTGCTAATCAAATGGCATTTGCATGTAAGAGTTTGTCATCATACTTCCAGATACTTTCATAAAACCGTTATTTGTTTTATCCTACCTGGCCGGTAGTGCATTTCTGGCACTCTTGACACTGAAAGTATATGCGACGGTTGGTAATAATGGTCCATCTTTAAGAGTATTAGGACTGATTGGCTGCGGCACTCATGAATCGAAAATTCTCTTTAACTTGTTTCCCACCTGGCAACAAAATGAGGCCAGTCGCGGCAAAGAGGAAACAGACTTCAAAAGACCAATAAGCCAGTCTATCATGCGCCTACTGGCTGTCCCCTACTTGCTATGTTCACTTGTACCCACCGTACAGTGGGGACAGAGTAGTTGAATGCGTTACTTTGTTGCACCATGATCATATGTGTGAGGCGTATCGCACCCCATCTATCAGACCCTGCCGGTTACTTTTTCTAGCTTTGCATTGATTTTGCTGGCGAGCCCCTTTTTTAATTCTAGGTTCGTACTTAGAGGATTGTTCGGGGAAGGACCATATAGTGCAAAAGAACAAGGTGAATCTCACACTCTGTTCGTGGGTCTTGACTAAGTCACTGTAGAGTTCGCAAGTTTTGGTTTTTGTCAACCTGTATGAGTCCGAATCTGGTAGTTAAAAACTAATTTGTGTTTCTCTTTCTCTAACCTCGGTTCGCTTGACGGTACACGGCGAGAAATATCTTCACTGCGGTTGTCTTGGTTGAAAGCTAGTCCTCAACGGAACACAGGTTTTCCTGGTTTGGTCTATCCTCCAGGTGTGCTCACTGAAATCGAATTCGCTCGGCCAGATTTAGGACGAAATTACTTTTTCGAAGAAAGATCAGCATCATGTGGCTTATTTCATACTTCACCGTTGTTGGGCAAAGGAGAATCTGTACGGAACTCTTTTACATCAAACTGACTGATGCCAGCTTTTGAGATTTTTCAAGCTGTCCTGTATCTAATCGTTGTGTGGTGAGATTTTGTAATTTTTCCAAGTTTATTGGTAGTGAAAAGAGATTGGAAATTTTCCAATTCAGATTTCATCCCAGAGGTGAAATGTACACCGGAACTCTGTAAAGCTGTTTCATCCTTATCGCCAGTCATCAGCAGTATGCATCCGAAGAATATCCAGGGTGACTGGAACATGCGACCCCTCGATTAGTGGCTGAAGACTATACTGTTCGGCAATAACAAGTTGATCAGCTGTGACTGACTCGCACTTAGACATAACGTAACTCTGTCAACCTTTCAGTCGGGGAATTCGTGTCACGTGATCACGTGCTGCATGAGTGATGACATCTCAGATGATAAGGAAAGTATACGGGCGATGCAGTTTTCATTTACGACTTTACGGGAAACTCCGTCCAGATAGAGCACTATAAGGAAGCCCTCAGATTCTAAAGCAAGTTGCAGTCGCACTTCATTAGATGGTGGATAGTTGATACGCTTGCAGTCAAAATCCAACATGTGACATTAAAGCAACTCAGACCGATAAGCCCGATATTCCGCGGCAATTTATTGATTTTGTATTACAAAATTTGAACAGTCCCAACTTGCAGCGCGTTGCTATTTTATCCCGTCGGAACCCCGTTCGAATGCCTGTTTGATCGTCATTCCTGCGATGTGACCGCGCTTTGTGGAGCAGTAGCAAGCACTAAACTCAGTGACAACAGAATTAAGCACCAGCTTGCATGCTGCCCCGTCGTCGACCACAGGAAACTTTTCCACAGCTTTAGAAGAATATAAGTGAATGTCAGACTAATAGATTGTTGCAGACACTCCCTACAATCCTCCCTCCCCGTAAGGGGCCGATGCAGATTAGGTTGATTAGGTGGGCGGCTGAGAGGTATAAAAGCAGTTTGTTTCAGATCATATGCAGAACATATCCAGGCTGGTTGGTCAACTTAAGCACAATTTTAAGTCATTTTAAGATAGATCATTTAGAAAGCTTTTTCACTGGAGAATGACTTTCATCTACGCCCAACTGATCAGTTCCAATAATGACGAAAAAGCTCGCATATCTGGATTTCTGAGCCACACCACATCTGTCCCAAGTTCTAAGTACAACCAAACAATGTTTTTGTCTTTTCTATGGTGGAGATTCCCTCAAATATCTTCCATGAGTCAAACTGATGCACCTTCAGAACCTGTCAAAACCAGCGCGATGCAATATTCCGTTCGTAAAGTGTGGAGAATCATTAACATCCTTGGCTATGAGTTAGGATACTGCTGAAGAATACCACCTAATGTGACCTTGGATTACATAAACATCTGTCAAGCTTCTGCTGAAATTCCTTCGATTGACTGATCTTCTTAATAACGTTGCGCATAAAACAACTTATCATGCTGTTTTCATTGAAAGCCCATCATTTATCACCTGGGTGACAGTATATCTGAAACTAGTTACGCTTTTCTTCCCCAGTTGAAAGGTAGTAGTAATCAACGGAAAACCCCAAACTGAACGAATACTAAACCGTATTTTTGCTCACCTGAAAGTCTTCCATTTGATAGACTATCTCTGCATTGAATCCAACATCTCTGTCGGTCGCCTTCAGCTCAAAAATAGTCTCTCCCACAGACGTGTTTTCAAACAGTTCAAACTCATATAAATCCTGGTCAAATTTTGGTGCATTATCGTTTTTGTCCACAACTGATACAACAACGTGAATGGACGCATTTCTTGGCGGAATACCACCATCCGTGGCAGTCACCGTGAAGTTTACTACATCCTGTTCTTCGCGATCAAATCGAACTTTACTGTACAATGCTCCTGTGAGGGAGTCCAAGTGAAAATAGCCGTTACCAACCGAATCGATGGAATACCTTATTTTATGTAAGCTACGGTAGTCTTCTGCCCGAAAGTCGGGTGCGGGAAATCGTTCTCGATTCAGCAAATGGTAATCAGTCCACTGCCGCGAAGGTAGTCGTTGCACTTGATCAGCATCTGTTGCGTTAAACGTCGTAACCAACTCATTGATTTCTTCGTTTTCGTTAATTCTCAGATACAGCTCGTCGCGATCAAACTTGGGAGAATTATCATTGTCGTCAATAACGGTTACCAAGATTCTGGACCGCCCAGTGCGTATGGCTGATATCTCGAGAGCTTGATCTGTACAGATGATTTCCACGGTCTCGTATGCGGCCAGTTCGTGATCAAGGGACACGGTGGTTGTCAACTTAAATTCCAACATATTATTGTGTTTTTTAGCATGCACGTCAATTGGTTTCGAAGCTGCCGTATCGGACGTCACCATTGGAACTATAGGATTTATAACCTCCAACTGAAACTTTTGGTTATCTACTTGACAGCGCAAGGAGCCGTAAATACCGGAATCCCGGTCTGTAGCTGTTACAAATGCGACCAGTTGTCCCGGTGGTAGATTCTCTTTCACTAGAGGACGTGGTGGATTTGTGTGACTTTGTAAGTCGACAACTTTTATTTGTGGCGTTTCATCGTTTACGTTCGCGATGCTCACGGTCACCACCGTAAGTGCACTTTTGGGGACGGGTTTACCTGCGTCAGAGGTAATGACGTTGAAACGGATCTGTCGGTTAATGGATTCGGATCGAGACTGGTCTGCATCTAGCGCTTGACTAACAGTTATGGCTCCGCTGATGGGATGAATTTTAAACGGAAAATGTTGCTGTTGCATTCCCACTGATTCCGGATCAATCCGGTACGTCAGTCGACCATTGTCACCTGCATCTCGATCCGTACCTGAAAGAGTGTCTATCACCGTTCCAATGGCTACATCCTCGTTTATTTGTATTTCCAAGTTGGATGCAATCTCAGGTGGATTATCGTTTGCGTCTAATACACGAACCCGAACTAACAAGGTACCGGTATGACGTATACTGTGGATCGTATTCCAAACCACTTGTTCCTGCTTGCTGTCTTTCAGTATATCTGGCACCGAAAGTCCAGTCTCCGAACTATCCATGGCAAGGACTTTCATCCAATACTCGTCCCTTAATTCGCGGTCTAGTTTGCTGACTAGTTTGACATGTGGAACTATTCGGCTGTTTGGTAGCTTACCACTGTTGCTGAGATGGTCTGGTGTGATCGAAAAAGGATCAGAAGTGAAACCAAGTCTAGTTTCATCCCAGTCAACTCCAGAACAAGAGTATTGCACGAGAACGAACGGCAATTCTGAAGCAAAAGCTTCCATATGGCGGTCCGAACTATCAAACCTCTGAAGCACTTCAGACTGGGAAACTTTAGAAAGGTGGTACTCGGTAACACTGTACGGCGTGGAATCTTCGTCAACAGCCATCGGGAGTTCGAAACAAACATCTGGCTCTGTTGTTTCATCAATCCATAGCTCCACCGTTGGCAAAGGACTTGTTGCCAAGGTACGTAACCGATTGTTTTCCGGTTGATCAGTGTTAGGTATGTTTGTAGCAACTGGTAACAAAAATTTTGGTGCGTTGTCATTAAGATCAATCACATTGAGGACGAGGGTAACGTACCCCCTTTCTCCGAAGTACTCTGCGCCATTCACCGGCACGGTCTGATTCTTCTCCGACGAACCGGTAACAAAGTTGTATAGAACGCGAAACACGATTTGGCATTCATCCAGAGTAGGGTACAAAGTGATATGTTGGACGCCGTTACGTAGGTTGTTCGATCCGGAATGTCTGTTCTCTTCGGAAACCGTAGAGGGACAGCAGAGTGCATCCTGCTGGCAAATACTATCCCTGTCTAGCTTCCGTTTGGTTAGCAAATGTCCTCTAACTTGATCTATTTGGAATAAGGTAGAAACAGCTGGTTGGTTCGCGACAATCACAAAGTTCGAAAAGTTTGAACTGGAATGTGTAACTGATTGAATTTGCTGAAAAACATCGCCAATCATCGTTCCATGGGGACGTTCTTCATAAATATCAAACTGGATAACGGTATCTGCGAAGGGTTTTGCCGGAACACACCGGGCAAATAGGCACAAACTGGAGACGGTCAGTAAGCAGGCACTTGCAAAATAATTTGCTATTTCCCTAGCTTTCTGAAATCCAGTGAGCATTACTCAGTGACAAGTATGTTAAAGCTAATGTAGCGAGCACATTAGTGTAGGAATGTTGAATCTTTGAACCTTTAGCCTACGTAGGTAATGTAGACGTCACCAATTGGCCAATTGGCCAATCAGCATCCTGATTTGCTTGTCCAATCAGATGTCCGGAGTCTCTGCGGCAGCTAGCCAGCGCCAGTCGAGTCACCTCAGTCACTCTGGACAAGATTCTGAAGTCTTGTGACGGGGGAGCCAGAATATGCTTGGTTATTTGAAAAGTAAAAATTACAGTAAACATCTAAATTCCAAAACATTTTCCGCTTGTTGTCAAGATGGAGATTCCGTAGCAGTTATGCGCATATTCATGTTACAGGTTGATCCCGGTCGGAATTAACCAGCATGCACAAGCAAACTTGCCCACTTCCCTCAAATAGTAGATAAGCGTGCATCAAGAAGCAGGCCCGTTGCTAATCTCTTATGGGTCAAAACGCGAAGTCCATTGGTTACTCGTTCCATAGTTCGCCTGAGCAACTCCTCCCAACCATTCTTTTTTTAAAGAAAACATCTGAGAATGAAAGTCGGATTTAAAAACGAAGATATCGCCCGTGGGCCAGCCAGACTTAATATGAAATAGACGTTATCTTTTCAGAGATTTGATTGGAAAACGAACACAACCAGCGCTCCAACACAGAAAACTGGGAAACGGAGAAGCATTTCTTAGGACCTGAGGGGCTTATTGTTACACAAGGAGATCACCAATGCCGCTGACAGAAATCAGCTGCTAATCTATTAGGCAGAGTGTAGCAAGTCCACGTGGAATCAAGGCATTTCGGGCGTGTGGCATCAACTGTGGTAACTGAAACGATAGAACACTCAAGCGAGGGGACTCTAGTCCCGTTCGAACGATACCTTTTCGTTAACTTTGTGTGCTTCGGTTCACATGCACAATAATCTATATCCGCATCTCTCCTACGCCAGTGGGAAATCTAGTTTGTGGTTAGTGTCTGTCGATCAGGCAGGCTCTGGCAGATGCCGTCTCTGAGAAGACTGCCCAACACCATAATCGGAAGTCGTTTTGCCTCAGTGAATTCTGGTAGTGACATGGAAAATTTGAGGATATCAGTAGAGTCGCCGGTTAAAACTAAACTGTTCGAAACTTTATGTAGTTCGCAAGTAGTGTACAATTCTGTTCCAAGTATATCATAATTTTGACGGAACTTCTATAACTGATGACGTTCAGGAAAGGTGAATCGGTTATGAGTTTTGGATATTTTTCTGTAAGCATATGGGTAGCTTTTTAAGTCAAGACTGTGGTGTCTTAAATATCAAACGAACTGAAACATGTGACGGCCTTTTTGCAGCTCACTCAGATAAAAAATATGACAAACGAGAGAGATATAGCTGTGATTCAGCTGAATGTTCCATTGAAACCAAACTAGTCTGCAAATGAGTGTAGTTGGCGAACTATCCACCAGTTTCACCCTGGTGAATGCACCAGACACAGAAAAGAAATGGACGGGGAACTGACATCATCATTGGGTTCCCAGACGCCTTAGCATCGCTTGCTACTGAAAAAATACTGCTAATTCCCCGAAAGATGACTCCAGCCGAGACACGATACACAGGCAACTGAAAACATAGAAAACGAACGAACAACAGGTCACTAACAGATAGGAGAAACGCACTTAGACTGACATCCAACAACTTTAAGTGCTTCTGAACATTTTCAAGTGACATATTTCGATTTAACACAGCGCAGACCTCAAACTATGATGCGGTCTGGTTAAGAGTGTTGCCAATAATATTTTGTGTGAATTCGAGCATACAAAGCTGAAACAGAATGCGACTGTCGTATAGACGGTTTAGGTGTGCAGAACATGAGCAAAATTCATTTATACCTTTCTCCGTACTGATGGGTTAGTGCACAATTTCTGACAGAAGTTAAAGTCAGATATTCTGCGCGCCTTGAAAAAGTTTTCAGCGTTGGTAATATTTTTTCAGTACAGTGGGTGTTTTTAATAAGTAAAATGTCCTGTAAGCTTTGCAACAAGACCAAGAAGGTCGCCACTGAATGTCGATCTCTCCGAAATGACCGTTTTTGGTGAGAAAATTCATCGGTCTATCCAAGATCGAGTTCAACGTTGTGATATGTTTTGGTGAAAACAGTTGGTTTGTTATAAAATTGAATGAAACCGGTTCATTCGGCGGGATGATAAAAGTTACTTCCTGTGTTTTTATTACCGTAGGATGTTGGGCCAGACCAGACAGCCCAATAGTTGACAAAATGACCTTGAGAAAATACGCCATTTAGCCTGTAAACTAGGGATCTGTTCGAAATTCAAATGCACCTTTTGGCTGGATATCAGCTTCTCAGCATGTGGAGTGGCTAACTGAGATCCAGGACAAGTTCAGTCGCCTCACAGTAGAATTACTAAGGTTCGGATTTGTCAAAACCACATAGTAACTGATATATTTTCCAATAGGTGATTATGCCCATTTTCAATGTTCGTGGATTATGCGCTTAATTCTACCTGTGAAACGTGGTTTTATACCCTGATTTTGCATCTTCGTGATGGTGTCTGCTTTTAGTATTGAACAATGGACCTTTATGTGGTGGCCAAATTACGGAAATTCGAAGTGGGAATTTATCCTCATATGATCACAAGTGTATTCTTGTCAGAGTTAATATGTGAAAGTTGGTAAACCTAGTCTTGATTTCTTCTTATATTTTCTTATCTATACCCAGGGAAGTGAAAGATAATCATCCCCAAGTCCTAACCTTGCTGTCAAAGTCGCATAAACTTTCTTCCAAAACAAGGCCCAAATCTTGAATTTACGATAGAAAGTTCAAAGTTCAAGGATGAGTATACGTGCTTCATATGCATCATTCTCATAAAACATTACCCATACTTTCTGTTGACAGCCTACCTACGGAATGTCATGTTTGGTTCCAACATGCGACTTTACTGTGCGTTTCATTTACACACCCGAAGATTCGCAAAACGGGAATAGATATCACCATTTAAAGGTAACTTGCACTGAAAAGAACAAACGTAGTTAGCGGGGGGAGAGCATCTTGTTTGGTACGGAGCTTACAAAGAGAAAAACGGTGCCTGTCGCATATCGGCATGCAAATAACACCAAATAGATAGGTCAGGAAAAACATTTACTTGAGGACAAATTGTCCAGACGCCTAACAAACAGATATTGGGAACAATGATTCTTACAATATTCTATGCTATGCTACAGGTGGTTCCAATAACTTCCAGTAATAATATGCAGTTAGTGAGAGTTTCACCCAAATTTGAAAAAATAGGTGTCTCCTTAGCAAGACCTCGTTGAAGTCATCAGATCAATCTAGCTTGTTGCTCTTAGAAGAAACGTTTGTGCGGCTGGATAAGTAAGACGAACTACAGTCCATAAGTTATATCCACAATGCATGATGCACCTTGTGAGTCCGTTCACCTACTGTGGCGCTGACTCCTACATAGAGAGAACAGACCACGGCTGACACGACCGTGCCTCGGAGAATGCGCATGAATCAGGTGACTGACCAATCAATGGAAACAGGATAGCCTAATTTTGGAAAGGAAACTCTTCCATCCCGAAATATGCAGGTCACCGGTCACCGGGCTGATCCAGAATATCATTCACGACTTTACTGGGAAATGTCAGTTCGAAACTGCTGATGTTTAGTGAGGCTATGTTGATCAGTCAGTATTAAAATGCGAATGCAGTCTACACGCAAAGTAGGCCTTGACATGAGTCCTGAAGTTACCTTGAGTATAGAATAATGAACCTGGTTAGTGTACTTACGGACTGGTTCCGTCCACCATTTTATTCATCCCTTTGTTATTGGTGCATGATATGGACAAACATGTAGACATACAGTGAACATCCTCTTCTTGCGGCAGTTGTTATATAGGTTGAAGGAAAGTGGTCCTTCACAATTTTTTATGCACATCAGCTTTCCGTTTACCATTTTCGGCAGAACTAATTCTTGCTAGAAGAAACATCGGATTTCACGCTCACTCTAAGCCGACGGACATGTTCTTGTTACGTTAATTTCTGGTCTCGCCTGGTGCATGAGTTCCGTTTACCACCCAATTTTCAACAAGTAATTTGACATATGACAAGAAGTCATGCAGAATCCGACAGGTAGTCATCATCGTCGATAACATCAACCTTTAATACTGATGCCTTGCTGCCATACGACCGCAGTTTATTTGTTTGAAGAAAAGAGAAAAGTGGATAGATAAAGGATCTGGTGCTAGCCTACCACACTCATTCACACAATATGGATGGGAAATGACGGCAACAATTCCACTGACATCTATTAGCAGTCTTGCAGCACTCACAACCACGCACAGGACTGATGACACAGACCCCAGGCTGAAAGTCGGTTCACGTCGACAGTACCCAGACTTTAAGTGATTGCTTTCATACCCCTCTGTCAGACCGAATGTGGACCGCCTCGATGCTATCCTTACATAGCATTGGGCACAGAAAACATCAGTGTCCGACAAACGATGGTTTGATATGCGCATTGCATCACCAAGCAAATTCAGCTTTTGATTCTGGACAATTTCTTTGATTGCGGTTCATGCTGCACCATAAAACACTAGTTCTTTAATTGTGCCTGTGGATTCGCCGGGTTCATACTACAAGACAACAGTTGTTGAATGCATAAAAACCTCTTTGTTCAGCAGCCGCAGAGGTAACGTCTTGCGTTCATACAAAAAAAGGCCTGTGCTTTAGCCTGATATACACGTCCTTTGAAATTCATGGACATGCTGCTTCAGAGGCCGGGGCGTACTTCTTTATTGAAGATAGTCGTGCCCCGCTCGGGGACTGGTTACACAGATCAGCTGAAGTAATTTTTGGGCATTTCCCTCATTCTGTGCCACTTTCACTTTCTGAACCTTCACTGTCCACCAGGCTTCATGGTAATCGCACAAGCTAAATTTCACCAGACACCGAATAATTCTCCAAGGCTGAATCATGTCTTGGATGGGCGGGAACATTGCTCCCAGATTCAAGCCGTCCCATCGTTCCGTGTGTTACCCAGTGCTTGAGTGAAACTGGCAGTGCCGGGCTACAGACGCAACTTTTGGCATTGTGCGGGACGCGACTATCCAGCTTCAGTGAAAATTGACATCCGACGGTGGAGCACTTGTGAGACAGTTCAGAAGACGGTTCTGGTTTTACTTCGAGATCTGTTATTCCCCCGATCCCGAAGGGGTGCACGGTGGAATTCTACAAAAGTGTTCCGAAACGACCGGCAGTCGGTTAATGGTCCACCGCATCGGCAACTGATGGCGATATGACTAATCTGGGTCCGTGGCTTGACCAACTTGGAGGGCACCGTGTAGCCAGACTTCTTTGGTTGGGGAGTTAGTACCACATAGAAACAATCTATGATTATCACAAATGCAGATTCAGCCACTGAGCGCCGTCCAATCCAGGTCGATCACTCAATGGAGTTTCAGATTTGTTGAATCTGCTCACTTGTCCATTCAAATCTCAGGTACCCACACCCCGTCGTAACAGAGCATCCAAGTCCTCACATATTTTTTTCCAGATTTCATCGGAGATACGGTAGAGTGCGACGTAAGAAGGCAATATAAATAGACAACGATCAACCTCCTTTTGAGATACCTTCGTGAATGTTGCCAGACGAACCGCACAGAGAAGACTTTCATTGGGTGCCCACTCAAGTACGGACCCTTCCCCTCGGCAAGTCAGAACAATGCCGACCCCTTCACAGCGAGCCGCAGCGGTCTCTCGATCACCAGTAGCGCACATTCGGTTGTGAGTGGAGGATGGTTGGCAGTTAGCTCGTCATCCGCGCTTTGATTTGAATTCTTGTTTCTGATACGCAGTACAAATCAATCCCAAAAGAGTCTCGCGCACTGGCAAGTGCAGCCTGTTTTCCCGCTCGCTTAAGAGTTCAAACATTAGAAGCAGCCCGATAAGCTGGGTGTTGAAACCTGGGGTTACGAGCGCCGGTTGCAACGCAAACGTCGTGGCCAAGACCCATGCAAGATGAATGGGGTCGTCAGTCCTAACGGCTGGGCCTAAAAGGAGAGTATTATGCGTGGGGAAAGATACAGAGAAGAAAATTCATTCGGAAGAGAAGGACGAGTATTGTTAACAGTGGTTCTTTTTTTCTCTTACCCCCCCCCCCTTCTGTCCGAGGCAATTCAGGCGATCCAGCTGGTGGCTGAATGCGATGGCGGGTGTGCGTAGTAGTTTAGTTGTGGGAATCGTGCTGGATATTGGTTAGAAATAAGGACAAACAGAACGCATAAAAGCTGGTCGTTTTATCTCCTACTAAGCTAAATTATGCATGCACTGCTATTCTGATAAGTTAGTGCTTGGTTACTTTAACCTGGATGATCTCGCGTTGAGGCCGAAGACCAACACACTCCCCCCGCCATTCCAAGTCGCGACGCCAAATACTTTCCCTCAATATGCAAAATGTGAAAGCAGATGCATGTGAAAATAACATTGGAACAGAAGAAAATTCCCGATTGTAACGGCTCTGAACACATCGTATCATCTTTTTTGTGCAGTTTTGGCAACTTTCATACTCCTCTCCCGGAAGCTGCCAGATGTAAGGAAAATTAGATCGTGGATGTTTTGTGTCGGTCCTACTCTTGTTTGCTACATGCGCGGCAAACAACATAAAAGAGACAAAGCGTAGCGTTGGCAGACATGCCAGACTAATCCCACGCGAATCAACAGCTATTGTTTGAGCGAAATGGTCACAGTGGATTTTGTACAATAGTTCTTAAATTTTACAAGATTACCTCAACTAATGCTTGAATAAACGTCATTCAAAAAAGGGCACCCAGAATATGCGGCTGTTCTAGTGACAAGCAAATAGTACTGAGAAATCCAGTCAAATTTATTCAAACTACATGAATGAATGAATCGTGCATTACTGTGTTTACATCTTAGTAAAGCGCCAGATAGTAAGTAGTCGGCACCAAACCGTCCTCCTTACACCTAATTCTTTTGATCTAAGTATGCAACATGAGGGTGTAGTTCGGCGAAGAAGAAAGTGAGAAACACTGTATTTTGTAATTGTCGCCTTAGCTACTGGATTTCGCTCATAAAAAGTCCCTTGTTGTTTGTCTTGTTCATCTCCAGTATTTTGACTACACAGTGATACCTTTGTAACAATGCCCTTCGTAACGGTGTCCTTGCAAACACTGCGCTTCCTACAATATCTTTTTTTCTCCCTACCGGTCTGGTACTGTACACTTTTGTATACCCCTATACTCGTGTTCCAACGCATGATTATCTGCTTCACCAAAAGAAGTTTTACTTAGAAATTTCGTCCGATTAATAGGTCGCCTTGCATAATGTCAGACGAACTTGCGTTTTGGTTTGGGTACTAATCTCATACCAGAGTACAGCAGGGAGACAGCATGAAAAAGACTGGCCAACGCTTCACGGTATGTACGAAACTGAGTTTTTGATCGGACATATACAAGGTGTGCGTTGTAATCGATATGGCTATCGAGGCGTATCAATACGTGTGAACTAAATAGATCATCATCTACCTGGATGACAATGTTCCGCAGTACTGGGTGAAAAAGAGGTTGAATCCACGTTTCGCTCCATTGAAAGCTAAACTTTCGGCACATCAAAGTCAGATCCCTAGGAATATTTCACTCTGTTTCGTGAAAAAGGTAAAGCTAAGCGGTTGCCCTCCAGCAACTTGAAAGTTTTCGGCTTTCCAGTATTCCGAACTACTGAAACTAAACATTTCACAGTAAGATAGTTGCTTCTTGGTTTTGATGAAGAACCTAAAAGTGATTCATGTGACAGCCTAACTCGCAATAAATATTTCGCTCAATGTAGACTACACTAATGTAAAGAGTTAGGCGGTAGTTCACATCGGTTCCTGGGGTTATTGCCTCGTGTATTGTATTCCGTCCTGACCCGTCGAGGTATACTACAAGCTGTCCGTGTGAAAATCACGCAAACCCTCGTTCCAGGAAGGTGAGTGGGTACAGGTGAGATTTATATGGTATGGTGATCCTCCAGGCTGAACATTTGCATCTGTTCGACGACTTGCTCCTTGCAAAGTAAGGTAACTTGATAGTTATTTCTCAACTACAAATGTGTTTTCGTCAGGAGTTTTAGGTATGCTTTGTTCTTTGAAGTTTGGACTTTGATTGCTCTTGTCCAGGTTAAGGGCAATAATACTGAGTACCGTAACACTTTTACCGCTCTTTAATACCGTCAGCCGGAAGGTCACATTTGCTGCATTCAACAAAACGGCTAGGCCGAAAGAGGCTATTCTTAACTGCCCATATCTCCGCGTATGTCTTTTGTTATAGCCAAGAAAATACCCATGCATAACACATTAGCTTCAAACTTTGGTCGTCGTATGTGTGGTCCTGTGGTCGACGGTCTGAAACTGTCAATAAAAGATTCGCTTGTCGAAACCCTCTGTCAGTGTGACTGAAGTTTCTGGGATCTTCCAATCTTTCAATATTTATATCTTTCTACTCTGTTTCCCTGTCATCTGATCCGTAAGTCTCAGCTGAAGGAATGTTGGTCTTCCAACTGTTGATGTAACCAGTAGTAAGTCTACACTGGTTTTTGCCTCCTCTCGTTCACCAACTTGCCTCCTAGCTTTTGTCGTAGCTTTTACCGAATTGCAACAAACTGGCCTGCAGGATGTCTAACAGTAACCTACTGGTACCCTATCAAGAAACATTTGCTACGGTTTTGATACTTCAATACAAGATCTAATCACAGTTATCGAGCTTACAGTTCATTCTTGATTTGAATTCTTCTAACTATTAACTTCAGGTGATCCTGAAGAGACCGCAGAAGATTGCGCCGGCACTTATGTGGTTCACAGTTCTAAGGCGTGCACTTGCTTAGGTTATGGTGGATCCCTGCGCACCGACTAACTACTGCCGTGTTTGGGCAAATGGAACATTTCGAGAACTTACCGCTCAGCCAGGAAGGTCCATATCGCCGTACAGCTAATTGCCTAATAAGGACATTTCCGCTTATCAGCGGCGCGTCTTGCTAGCATGTGACTTGAAAACGGGATGCAAAGTTCTCGGTAAATACACTCATTTGCATATCAATTTGGTTTTCACGGGAGACTCAACTAAATCTCTCTTTTATAATATTCTTCAACTGAGAGATTCATTTGTGTCTCCAGTGAAAACCAAATTGATATGCATCTGAGTGTATTTGTCAAAATCCGTCCGATTTGGGTTCAAGTAGAACATAAGATTGACGGGAACTGAGGGAATGCGCCTACCTGATGAGCCCCAAGCAAGGTGAAACCGGTCGTGGGCTGTCGAAGAGTCCCCAGAAACCTAATGAGTAGTCCGCTTTACGAGAATGTAAAATTCTTGAATAATTTTACTGATCTGTACTAATCACCAGTTTTTTCTCAGGGCTAGTGCATACCGTCGCGCCTGGTGTCTTCTTTCTTCTTGTAAAAAACCATGTATCCAGGCTGATCGCGTAGCCATTTATAACTGTTAGCGTGGCTCTTTTGCCGGCGCCTAGGCTTTCCGTAATACTTGGGTCAATTCGGAGCACGTTACCATCCCGTGTAAAACTTCGGTAGAAGGCATGAATAAATCTGGCAAGCATACCCTTTGATTAGCCACCGAAAAACTCAAGAACCAGCAGATTAAACAAGTTTTTAGAGGTATACAAGCCGAGTCCTTCAGGGCGTAAGTTAAAAGTGGGTCGCATGTGGTAGAACACTTTAAATTTACCGTTTTCAAACGCTCATCCAAGGGACACTGGATTTCGGAACGTTCGCTGTCGCCTGTTGTTAACACATTTCGGGTAGCAGGCTTACAAGACTTCAGCTCAAGCGTAGCTAGGCTATAAATCGCAACACCTGGTGGCGTCAAAAGCCTACAAAGAAAAGGCTGGTAAAAGTGCAATGTTCGGGAACTACTTCATCCCATAAACAACAAAGTACCTGCTAAACCGCCTTTTTGGTGATAAGTGATAGTATGAAAAATGGAGTATACAAAAAGGACGGGCGACGTGAGCACTAGGCGGACTATCTTCAGCAACCGCTTAATGCCTCTGTGCCTGTATATCATTCACTTGTAGTGTATGAGTTGCACGGTTTCTAAAGTAGCAATATGTCATCCTGCCTGGGAACGCCAGCGCAAGATCACATGAGACTGAGCAAGCGATTTTCAAGTACTGTGATGAGTTTTTGTGGTTCACCTTCCGAATATATTGGTGGAATTGATTTGGGTGTTGGAATTCATTCTCGAAAACTGGGGCCTGTAAATGGCTGCAACCTGCTCCATAAAAATATCCGGTCGCAGCACGCCTAGTATCTTCAAAAGTGCCACAACTCTAGCAAATGAGATACACGCCAAGCAGGACTTCGACAAGGTGGAAGCTACTGTCCGAATCACACATTACGCCAGCAGTTTGACTAATACCGCTCATAGCGCCGATCGGCAACCGCACCTGACTCAAATTCCGCTCATATTTGAGCTTGTCAGCAGCACATCTCCTCAACCGTACCGGGATTGGAACTCAGGATGTCTGACATGCGAGGGGGGCTTGCTATCGCTACTCCACCAGTGCGAGCTGGCCACTACTGAATTACCATGTCCGAACAGGCGACCATGCCCACACTCTAGTGATGCGATTGGCTTGCCCAAAGACATAAGCGACGACCCAACAGCAGCTCTAGTTGTGCTGATTAATTGATGTGCCTGTCAGGGTTTTCCAATCATGTAGCGCTCCGAACGCTTGAAACTTACCGGACACTTCTGCCTCGTCATGGGTAGTTGCGGGATTTATAGAATTTACATACACACATTCTCTTGTGTGTTGTCCTCCTCCTGTCCTGGAGCAGTTATTCTGGTGAGCTCAAATCAAAGAGAGGATTTGACTTCTGTTCTTATTACAGCTCCTCAGCATCGCTTCTCTTTGGCCTTGTCGGGCTTCTTCATGTTTACTGAATTACGCCGGTCACACTATCTCCCCTTTTTGCCCACTTTTGTTCTTGACGCCTGCTTGAATGAAAACACCCCAAGGGACCCTAATTATGAGCACCAAAAGCACAAAAGACTACTGAAGTGGATTACAGGGACCACAAAGCTTTCGGACGTGACAATCGGGTTTCCACACAGGCAACCCTGTGTAAACGGAAGCCCAGAAATGGTCACTTCTAGCCGATTATCATTTCATAATTGGACCATTTATTAAAATTTCAAGTGTTTGATTTTTGTCAGACAAAATTGTCAAAACGGACACGAATTACTTGAGATGGAAAGAAAAAACACAGAAGCACACATCCCCCACTTAGTTTTCCACTCTGGTTTGCGCAGACCAACAAAGGTTACCTATGATGTTTCTAGTGTTCCCGGTTTGGGCCGATATCTCCAGAGATATTGGACTGAAGGCTTTAACCGAATTCCGGTATCCACCAAAAATAGCTCGGCCTCATTTAGTCAACGCTTTTGTCGTGAACGCGATTAGGTCGTTGAACCTGAAGATTGTGTCAGGGATCTGAATCCCCACATTAGGTGAAACGAATTCGCAAACTATGTTTGTCTTGGACAGAAGTTACGCAAAACGCAAAAATGGGTTGCATATTCGATGAAAATATGAGGTTATCGAACCGAAGAAGTTACCGCTTTTGCTAAGGTATTCAGAAAAGGTGTGCAAAAGAATTAAAAACTATGGTACTGTTCCCAATTCATAGTTATGAGACAGCCTCTCTGGTCCGAAAATTGTACAGGATTTCAGACACTTGTTCATGGGCTTTCCTGGCTAGCAGTAACACGTTGCCGACGAAGCGGTTCCAAGACGGGTACGTTGAGAGAAGTGCCATTGAGATTAACAGGTTTTCACGATTTTCTCCGCCCCGGTTCCACGAACAACATTGAGATTTTCGTCATGTGCCAACCATAGCAGCTGTTCACAGACCTTACCATAGATTCTGATTACTTATGCGCCTATTCTCTAAAACATCACGTTGCACGTCAGCCGGATGAGAACGCTACCGAGTACAGTCCAAGATATGCGCAAAAATTAGCACACTTCGGAAAATTCAGCTACATTTTATCAATGCACGATAACTGTCTTACTTATGGAACTCGGTCCAGGTGGCTCACGTTGCTCCACACGGATTTAATGAGTTTCATCTGCGTATGTGCATGAAATCTCAGCCAGCATTCGGCAAGGTTCACGGATAAATAGGATACCTTCACTGCTGAATGCTCTTTGGTCGGGAAATCTGACGGCAAGAGGTGCCCCATCCGACGTGGTTCTCTCAAATAGGACGGTGTGTGAACAGTTTCTAAGGGAAGATTACGAGCGACTTGAGGATATCATGGCATTGGTAGAGCTGCGGTTTTCCATACAGTTGAACATATCCGATTTTAGTGGAAAATATTGAATTCGACTGAATATATAATTTTGTCTTTAATGGATTCTTTCCATGGTCAACAATTCCTCTTTTGCTATAGAGGATAAGGTTGATAGCTCATGTAGCCCGGGTAAAAAGTAAGAAATCTGAAGACAAATCCACAGCTTTCCTCAAAACAAAGCTTGTAATCCGCGTTTTTAGATTTCTGGTGGATAGCTCGTCGTAAATTTAATTTATAAAAAAGTTGTCAACATTCCACCATCTGAAAAACATAAAAGGCAGCCATTTTCGTTTTTTTACTCAGCCTGACCATAAATCTTTTAAAACCACTGCGAGGAATGGTTGGGTTGAATAAACACCTATCAGAAAGCCAGTCACGCGAAAAACAGGTAGACATGCAGGATAGTCTGGCTTTCAAATATCCGAGAACGAAACAAGGATTTTGTTAATTGGTCAGTACGGATCGGGAGATCTCACGTTTTCTAGCATTTTTGTCCGAAAGAACAAGCCAGTTTAGATGTGATTTTTGCTTGTCTCAACTACTACTATCCCAAACCATAAAAGATTCTTCGACAACGGCGGTTTCGCTTCTCTTTCACCAGGCTTCGCCAACAATTTATCGCACTTATTACCATTGTTGAATATCACACCCTGCATCTACGATTGTCGAAGTTGACTTTTTGCTTATCTGCTACATATGTATTCTGGTCAGTCAATGAACCTTCCTCTTTTTTATGCGTTGAGACGCTGAGTATCGTTGAACAACTGTTGGATGTCAGTGACCCTCAGCTACAGGTTGTGGCGATTTGTCGAATTCAGTACATTTGTAGGCTGGTTATCCAGGACCTTCAGTTATTTCCGTCCTACAGAGGTCGCAGGAACCAGTAATTTCCTTCTTGCCCTGTTCGGAATATTGGCAAACATATTGCCCACCGAATTTGGTTGGAATCTACCTTTCCCTTATTCAAAGATCCTTGTGGGCATTAATCATTTCCCTGTCCACAAAAAATAACCTAGATTAAATTTCTGTCCCAAACCGAGCCATAATTTCGCACACATTTGAAGAACGGCTCAACAATTAGTTCTGTGTCTGAGTAAGAAAGCTGCAGTTCCAATCCTGAAACACTATTGTTTGGATCCGTGGCAACCGAAGACATCTCTGAGGCAGTTACCGATTAGACTAATGAAACTAACATACTAAATCTTCGCACACTCAGCACAGGACACAACATTTTAGCCCATTTTGCATTAGATCAAAATTGATCAAAGTTCAGTTGAATTTCTGTCTGTGGCATTTGTTAAGAATCTGGACATCATACTTCAGGTGGAAGCGGGAAAAAAATTAAGAAAAACTGATGGCCTTAGCAGTACTTAGCACCGTAGACCAATCGGAACCGCAACAGCTCGGACCGCATTTGTTTAAGTAGTGCTGAACGGTGCGAGCACCTTGCCGTTGACCACTTTCTCCAGGAAGAAGAGCTTTTACTCTCTATTGAAGCTTTTTGCTCCATTGTTGTATGGCTGTTGGTGATAATCAAGAATGATAATCACCAGCAGTAGATTCAGACAGACAGCCTACGAGATAAGAGGTTGTTGTTCGTCTTATTACTCAAAGTAGTTGATGGCATGTACCCAAGATGAGGTAGTCCCACCTAAACAAGCCAGGTGGTGACAGTTGATAGTTCATTGTGTGTATGGAAGGTGAGTTGCTACGGCCAACAGCGCACACGTCGTGATTCCTGTGCCTGCTTTGGACAAACTACTAGGTCAGTGAGAACGCAGAAGGGTGTTGAAGGAAAAGCGAACAACGAAGCGATGGGTAAAAATGGATGTTAACGTGACGAGCTGGTACTTCTAGCCCGTTTTCATTAGGTTCGCCAGGTCATGCGCACAACGCGTGGACCACTTCTTCGGCCACGCCAAGCTGCACACCCAGAAATGAACATCTGGGCTAAACGGTCTCTCCTCGTTGTGGTCTAAGCAGTTTGGTATACACCGGCAGATTATCAACAACATTAGTAGTGGAGCATTCATGGAACCTACTCAGATTACCAGATGCGCTATTTCACTTTTAATGGACAAATGTCGACTGAGTGATATGTCCTAAATTATGCGATTTCACTCAATGGTGAACAACCTCCTCATTTTTCGGTACTTCCTTATTGTAACTCAGAACAGGAGGGAGCCTCGTGTAAGTTATGAAGGAATTCCTCGTTAATGGGCCGTTGAAATTACAGTCGTTTTATCGGAAAATAGTTGAGCAGCGTCCTCAAAACCCCAGTAGAGAGAACACCCAGCCATAAAAGCATAATTCGCGCTTTTATTACATCCCAAGGGGTCTTCCCGTTCACGCCAAATGTACTTGGACCTCTCATTTCGAGATTTACTAAATTTCATTCCTTATGTCAGTTTTGTCACCTACAATATCTATCATGTTTCTATTGCTCACTATGTTATACTGTGACAAAAAACATCGTTCCAAGGTAGAATATTGTCATGTTGACATTTGTTGCACACACCTCAATAATCGCAGGACTGTAAAGGGCTAGGGTTGTAACTTACCCCTGGTGTAATTTGTTCACACATATCTAGTTTATGGTTGCCAAAACAATGGAAGTTGGGAAACTGTGGAGAGAGAGTGAAAAAGCAGTTGCTTGATGCCGAGAACATTATATCCTCGAGGTCGCCAGCGCTTTCAGCCGTTTTCTCCCCATAAAATCATAAAAACCAAAGGGGTCTCTCACATTCCCGTTCAAACTGTTTTTTATGTGAATGTCCGACCAGAAGCCAGAAACAATAACGAAGGTAACGGTTGCTTTTCCGTCTTTGATATTCGGTTTTTTTGCGTGTATGTTCGAGACAACCACCCTTGGTGTGTTCGGTTATATACATGATAAATGAGACATGTCACTTCCTAAATTAGGCCGCAACTAGTGCTTTGACACGCTGTTCACCATATCCTGTTGCGTACCAATCGCATGGCGAACCACATGGATGTGCTATGTCCGACAGCATTTAAGCAAGCGGATTGTCACTTTTTAAAATATAAAGAAGGAAATAAACAATTTTCAGTGGAAACCATGAAGATCCAACGTTCCAACGATCCAACGGAATGAATAATTAGTTGGCTCACTGACAGTCCCCACCTACACCCGAATAACTAATGTTGGATAACCAACAAATAACGGCTGGTGCTACCATATTCATTCAGGATGGTGCTTGTCAGCGGAGTGAATACACGTAAGTGTGAGGGATGCTCGGATATTGTCGAATACATGCGACATGCACGGAGGACATAGCTGAGTAAATTTCCGACTGTCCTTAACAATTACGAAACACAAAATTCTGATAACCGAATCATATGGTTACAATCCACCAACTCCCTTCAGGGGGCAAATATGTCATTTTCGATATAGGGGGAGCAGACACGAGAAGAGGTGGGACACTTATATCAAGCCAATCTGAAACTGAATCAGGCTACAAAGCATACTACTGGTAAACAAGAAGAAGAGATTTAAGCTTATCAATTGCGATAACTAGATCCTTAATTTAACACGTACAGAAATGCAACCGACCTTCATGATGACCAGTCGACTGCTTCCGGAACTGTGTGGCAAAAGAAGAAATTAGCGCTTTCAATCCAAAGCTCCCCCAACAAGTGAAACTAATCCTAGCCAAAGTGCCCAGAAGCACCAGTAAAACTCTTTCATCATCCTTATTGGAAATGATTAGCCGTGTGCAGCTCCCCGACATCCAAGGAGGTTTGGAAATTCCAAAGGCTCTAGAGAACCCTCTTCAGAAGTCCAGCTTAGTTTATAATTTTTCGCTAGAAAATGCATTTTTTTTATTTCTTGGACGTCCTATCAACGGTTTTAGACGCCCTCCTGTATTAGACACATGTGAGGAGACGAACGAAACGTTGTCTCCGTGGGAGTTGGACTTTGCAAGGAGTGTGTTTGTTCTTGAGTGTCGTAAGACAGGTTTCCATTCTCATTTTGCCGAATCAAAGTGTAGAAATTTTTAATAACGTTTCACTGCTTAGTTTGTCTTCCCATAATTTTAGGATCATTCTTTGAAGACTCCTTTCCTCCTGGAATATCAACCTGTTGAATAGCTGTCCCAGAGCTAACGAGACCGACTGGGTTTTATCCCAGAGCTTGGAGTTTCATTTTCCTCACACGTGTATTGAGAGCCACCTAACTTCAGAGATATCACTCTTATAGAGGACCACAACTTGCTTGGTCTCATCGGGATGATTTTTTAGAGATGGTCAGCTGATTTTATCAGAAGGTTGATCGGTTACCCCAGGAAGCGAGTAATTCAAATCTTGCTGGACAGAGGGTCTATCTTCTGGAAAACGAAGAAGAACGAGTTTCATCAAGAAGAGCTGAAGTATTCTTCCACCTACGCTTCTGAATCGCGGTTAACAGGATACGCTCCGTAAACTGACACCATCCCCTCACCAGTCCCAGAGGTAGATGGATCACAGGCATCGAGACTTCGGTCTTGCCCACCAAGAAAAATTATCCAAAGATATTGAACCTTTGAGAAGAGTGTGTCCATGTTAACCTCTGTTCGCAGGAAGGAATATTTCAATTTGTCTGGGCAATACTTTGGTCACAAACGTCTCACTAAGTTTGCTGCTCTTCTGAGTGAAGATAGTATGTAGTCTGTAGTCCATCAACTTGCAGTTCTTCTGGACCAATAAACACTAGAAAGGGGACAAAAATCTATCTATTTTACCCGTTGGCTTGGTGTTCCTAAGAGCTCCCTGCCGTCGAGTGGTAGCGGCTCAAACGGCTGATTGCTGTTCACCTGTAGTGTGGAAGATTTTTTGATGATTGCTTACATAGGGAATGCACTTAGAGCAAAACGGAATAGTTACATTGGTTTGCTTTTCGTCGCCGTTCATTAGATCTCTAAGAACCAAGTGCTGGTCTGACCAATATTTTAGCTGTGCGACCTTCAGCTTGGTGACAGTCATAAAAATATCCCTGTTCTTAAGAAATCTCTTAGGCCGTACTTTCCTACTAATTTTCGATACACAAAATACCGCTAGGCCTGTAGCGAACTCACATAAAGAATAGCATATCTTGTCTACCTTAGAGTGGGCAAAGTTATTAATCTTTCGTGTTTGTACAGAAAACCTGCAATCCCCTTACCCATAGGAAAACATTCTACCTCCAACCATATGGCGTCTCTGAAGACAATAATGAGACCAATAATCATAAAAGCTGTCGGACCTACGCAAAGCTCGCGTTACTCACAAGACGTACAGTCTGTGGCAACAGTGTTCCATTAGCGCTTCTAACCAAAGTCGAACTCGTGACCATCGAAATAGCAAGGGGCTTCCATATATGGGATGCCCTAAGGAAGGTAGATTCGTTTCAGGTTTCATTTCGTTACAAGCTGAGCCGAATTGCAGACGATACCCTCCAATATTTGGGCAGAAGTTATCTAATCTCATTGACAAACTTTCAGTCTGATATAATGCACGTTAGTCGATGGATGAAATAGAGGAATCAGTTTTGTTTTCTGTGCCGCCGATCTCAGTTTGCCCACTGGATGGCGTAATTTCGCTCTTCGCTGGATTTTATCGCTTTCGATTTGGCGCGTAGCTCGTGTTCACTGGGCATCTGGTCGACCATACCGATGTAGTGGGGTGGGGGTGTTCCGGGGTGACTACAACTCCAGACACTCATTCAGGCAATCTGGATAGAGTCTGATAACAACAGCGCCATTGATTTCGGTTAGCAGCCACATCTTACAGTGTCCCATACTGAAAGGCGAGTCGCATCGACCGTACGCAAAAGTTTCGTGATTTCTTGCATACCCGTCTGCCAGGTCAAGGGTTGGCCATCTCTCTGCCTCCGCCACTCTGAATTGGGCACGGAAAACTGCACTCCCTTCGGTAAACGATGATTAGGCATGCACAACATATGGTCTGACCATTGCAACTTTCGATGCTGGATACATACTTCGGTTAAAGTCCCCGTTGTACAACCGAACACTCGCTTCCTAAGTACCTCGTTACGGATTCACCGACAACAGCCTACACGAGCTTTGGTATCGTAAAAGCAATGGTGGAAGATCTGAAGATATCTCGGTTCCGCTGCTCGAACAGGCCAAGTCTCACAGCCATACAAGTAAACAGCTAGCATTGTAGCCTGATACACACGTTCCTTGAAATTCAGGGATATGCCGCTTTTAAGCCAGAGATGTCTCAAATCAATCAGATCCGAGACTTGCAGAATCGTGCATTGACCTCATCTGTCACACTACAATCAGAACTAATACAAATAAAAAAACATGTAAGATGCTCCAAAAATTCGAGTGCCTCTCCCTCGATTGAAAGTGGCGTGTTTAGTGACTGCATGTCCAGCAGCATGATCTACACCTTGTGGGCGCAAAACGTATGCCAAAGGTCAGAATGAATTTGGTCAGTTCACCCAAAAATACCTGAGCCTTCTCCCGCTCTTCGAAGATGAGAACGATGTCGTCTGCATATTCCAGATCGACAAGGTTTTCGTCAGAACCTATTTGAACACCAGGGTTTTGAAGACCTTCCAGCTTTCGTTTCAGTATCTCATCGATCACGAAATCCAGAAATACAAAAATCGTGGGACGTTTGTACATAGGATATTGCTCTAGCACCTGACGGAGTGTGAAGATTTGGTCAACGCAACCCCTACCAAACCGGATTCCCGCTTGCTGCTCTCGAGTCAGTGTTTCACGAGCCACCATAAAGCGACGAAGTACAAGTGACGCCAACACTCTCTTTACAGCCGGGGTCAGGCTGATCCGCCTGTGGTTACCACACCCTTTTTTGAAAATGGTCACTATCACCAACTCTTCTTAGTCGTCTGGGGCAGTCTGCTTTTCCAAGATGCAGGCAAATAGATCAGATAAGCGCTGACTAAGGACTTCAACCCCATCTTTGGACAATGAGGGTGGGAGGTTATCCGGACCAGAAGCTCGGTGGCACTTGAGAGTACATATGCAGTCACAAACCTCCGAGACCGTAGGGGGTTTCACGTTCACTGTCTAGGTTTCTACGTCAGGAACACAGCACACATCAATGCCAAGCGAGTCCAGTGCGAGAGGAAGAGCAAATTCTTGTCCTGCTTACTTCAGAGTGCGGACATTGAAAGCAGGCAGACAGATTGGGCGTCGAGGCTTAAAGACTGATTTCGTGATGCCTGAGGATGTCGGCGGCGGATGTTGTGCACATGTTGCTTGCAAAACCAGTCTAGGACAAACGGAGTCTGTTCGCCGAGCTTGGCGAACAGACCAACAACCAAGCAGCGCACCCGAGCTACCTATATTCCAAAACATTGCCAGACCCTGTGAGTGTCACACGGACACCCCCAGTATGGCTCAATGGGTCGTGGAGGTACTCAAACCGTCAAGCGATGGTAAGATCCAATCTCTTTGTGTATACTGACACTGAATTCACGAACTCGTTGGCTTGGCTGGTGCATAGCATAATGTATAAGTTATGACGATGAACAGCTATACTGTAATGAGCTGTTTTTATGTATATTGTTTTCAGTTCGCCAATGGAGAAGGTGTCCCAGTGATAGTGAAATATTGCATTTTCTAATCCCTGAATGAAATGCTTCAAAGAGAGAGAAAACATTTTGACTGCTAAAGGCCCGTGTTTCCTTGCAACCGCTGTTGCGGAGGTGTCATGAAAAACCATATAACCGGTGGGCAGTATGTGTTTTCAACCGTTCTACTAACTGGCCGCTGTTTCTATTTCGTGGTTTGTCACATATGATTAAAAGCTGCTAAGACTGTTTGAATTACGTTGATCCCACCGGCTGAAGAGGACGCATTCCAGGACGCCACCTTTTTCTCCGGTCAACAAAATCTGCTCTCTTTGGGCGGACACAGTGTCTAAATCCTCTCGAGCTGTAAATCATTTGATGAGCCCCAAGAAGGGCAAAACCGGTCGTGGGCTGTCGAAGAGTTTTCAGCAACCTTATGAGTAGTCTATTACGCCTATACATACATCGCGATATCTCGAATATCGTACCAACTGAAACATGAGGAGGCCTGGTGCAACACATGCACTTGCTTAGATACATCATAAACGAGAGATTCAGCTGGGTTCCAGGTGAGTCTCTCGAAAAAACAAATTTGTTTGCAAATGAGTGTATTTCGCTAAAGTCGGTTTATCAGCTTTTAGTCAGTCGTGCATGAAGACGATCACACCATCAATAACAAAACTAATAACTAGCATGAGTTGAATGAACCAAATTAGTAAGAGAATCATCAGTAGATAAATAGAAATAATGACAGCCCAACGACACATGCGACCGCTGCAAGTCACATCACCTGATCAAATTTCCAGAAGTAACCCGGGTAACCGCGTTTTTTCGCTACTTTAACACCAGATTTATTGATAAATCATCAACACACCTAGTTTCTTTGCACCTTATGATGAATGACGTTTGTAACTGGTGCTGCCGTGTCTTTTTCAGGATGCGTTTAGTGAAATCTTAAGTCACTCATTTGGGACGTGAACAAACGTGCACGAACTACATGAAGAACGATACCAATATAAAATAACGCTTGTTTGTCAGGACAGCTAGTTGCAGACAAACCTCCTAACGTACATTCTTGACCATCTCAGTTCACACCACACACCGTGCGACGGAATTATAGGACTAGTGATGCTTTTACGGTAATCTGGGCCAAATATGTTTGATAGAATCGATTTCGAAACCCCGATATTCTGACTCAGTACAGTTTGTCTGGCTGAAACTGTTACAATGAACAGGCCTTTACGGTCTCACTTGGTTGGGATCTTACATCGGTTCATGTATACTTCACTGATACACTGCACACAATTCCGTGGCAAAAAGGAAGTGAAGAAGTCCTTAAAATGGCCGTAAATTTTACCGGTGCATCAAGATGATACCAGACTCCTTTTTTACTCAATAGACCATTTCCTAAAGTCAGCTTTTTTCTAACATCGTTTCATGTTTTTGCCTCCAAAATAGGTTTGATGAGCTTTGTCGAATTAGATAAGCAACCACTTACAGAGCAGGCAACAGGAAAGAAGTATATCTCTGATGGGTCCCATCAATAGTCATATAGACAGTACCTTTAAAGCGGACAAGCTTCGCATTTCCAGACACAGAGGTTGCAGCAATAATCGATAACTGTCAAATACATCTCTCTTTCTCTTCGGAAAGGCATACTTGTTGATCCATAGTCAGACTGAACAGAACCCCACTCAAAATAATTCACATCTCTTCTTCGTTTTTGTATCTTTTAAATCTGCTTTCAGTGGGTACACAAAATGTCAGAGTTGACAGGCACGTTTCGACAAGTTGGGTGGGTGGACAATTATATCATAGGGGGATTCGCCAAGCCAAGCTTGAAACTTTGATAGGCTTGGCCAGCGATAGCTGATAGAAATTTCACCTGATGTTAGAGATGAGGAGGGCTTCATTTCTACCTAGTTCCACTCGCGTTAATGAATCTGAAAGTCGAATGCAATGGCTGCGCCTGTATTTTGAACAATGTCGCAGAGGCCACAAAACTGCTAATATGAAAGTAATAGCTCTCGTCAAGCAAAATATGTCGGAAATTTCGTCGGAAAATTCGTACCGATCCTTGAATCATACGTATAAAGGACAGAGATGCACACTTGTAAGCGTGGCTACTATGTGCGCACGAACTGGATAGAATATGTTCAAAAAAGAGGACCAGAATGGAGAAAGAAACCTCAAAAGTCGAATTTGCGATAAATATGGCGTGAACTCTTCATACTTGTATTGTCGTTAAGTATTTTGTTTCCTTCTCAAGAGTTTTATCGTTTTTTAAAGTAACCTTATGATATATCCTTTTTTATCACCATGACGTCATATTTCTATCGTGCTGCTAAGGTCGATATTACTTGTTTGCTATGTTATGTTTGCGGGTTTTATAATGAATGTGTATTCTCGTAATGTGGAACTCACCCGGAGGTTGAGTGGCTGGACAAAACGGCAAATTCCTCTTCCAGCCGATCAAATGCGGCCAGAAAAAATACCCTGTGGCTTAGAAAGAACTGGGTGATGATTCGCCATTAGATTCACCAATGTGATCTATAAAGCTACATTCCTGTCCAGAGGTAATTCTCTCCCTACATTTCTTCTCCTGTTGATCTTCTGTTCGAAGAATAATTAGAACAAGTTGCAGATCAACTAGCTTCCTGAACTAGCGAATCACCTCCATATTAAATGTAGGGACACTGGATCCATGCAAAAATCGACAACCCGGTTCAACATCCAATCTGTTCCAATAATGTAATGTTACTCGTCAGAAGTGATACTGCGACAGAAATGTTGAAACCCAGTGATTGCAGAATTGTGGAGAACCTGCTTTCAAACGTACTCTTGGTGGCTATTCATTTTACAGCTTGGTGGCCTATCATGGAAATTGGGATCCATGACAAATAAAGTAACTCAAGGTAACTTATAA